>JAOTRH010221599.1:0-10502 GCA_034768845.1 Heliamphora exappendiculata
TCAATAGCCACTTATGGCTGTTGGTTTCCAGGCTCCAATTGCACTTGAATGGCCATTTCAATTGTAATTGGTCCAAATATTGAAATATGAATTTCAATGGCCAATGAAATTCACATATTCCAACATTTCGACAATTCACAAACAACCGGCGCTGTTTTACATTGAGCACGGCAATTCACTGGTTTTGTGTTCCGGTTAAAACAGTGGAGAAATTTTTTTATTTTTTTAAAGGCAAAGTGAATATCCAAATGTGGCGAAACAGTGGAGCAATTTTCGCACAAACAGTGGCGCAACGGAAGCACACAGTAACCGATTTCCAAGGCCAACAAAAGTAATCCTAGTGCATCCATGATTCATAGTGATTCGTTTGGCGCTACATTGGTTTGCTCGATTTGCTGGATTGGTTTCCCAACTTGAAGCAAATAGTGGCGCACAGGATGTTATGATTGGCTTAATTTTTCTGATATGATTTATCAGATAGAATCAAATAATCTTGATGTTATCAGGATACCTGTAGCTTATCTTCAAAAATAAGAGAATGAAACCTTTTAGAGTTTCAATCGAATCATAAAATCAGAATTTATATTTAGCTTGCATTTATTTTAATATTTAAATTGTGTGGATGATAAATATTGATTTTATTTATCCTGTTAATTTAATTAATTCAAAAATTCGGTTTTAATTAAAATATTTTGTAATGGAAAATAAAATTAAGTTTTTTTTTAATTAATTTTTTTAATTAAATAAAAAAAACTTTAGATATTTTATTTTTTACAAAATATCACGTTTAAGATGATTTTTTTCAAAATTAGATATCTTGAAAAAACGAGAAAATCAATTTCAGATTTTGAATTAATTAAATAGAAAAATGTTTAATCGAAATAAAATATTATTTTTCAACAAATGCGAAACAAAAATAAAATAAATAAATGCCTTTAATCACTACTTTAGCTGAAAAGCTGGAGGAAAAACTGTGCATTTATTAAATTTTATTTGTTACGCATTTAAATACGAAAAGATTATTTGATAAATCGTATACACGGAAAGATGTTTGATTCTTTCATATCGTGTGTTTTTCGAAATTAATAAATTTATTTTAATTAAATAAATTTTTATAACTCTCGAAAATATTTTAAAAATCTAAGTGGTAGAGGAAATTTATTCACAGATAAATCATGAGGTCTCCATCACCAGTTTGTAGGCGATGCAATTAAATTCTGCGTGTCGGCAGTAAGGCCTTCCTCTAACGGATAGATTAATTACGGTATCGCCAGTACAAATCTCCTTTATGGATAATTCTGGATAATTGTTACTGTGGATCACTTTTCCAACTGAAGGGTTCATTGTGAGGCGATTAATTTAGAATTTGGTGATAGTTAACACTTAGCTGTATATAATAGTATTCTCTTCAACTGAGTCACAGCTATTATATATTAGACCGAAGCTATGCCAGCTATTTAATTTTTACTTGGCGTGGTCAGTTGCCTAGATAGTAAAATAAAAAGAAATTGACCTGTCTGGTTTTATGATGGATATTAGACGTCCACCCAACATTGCATACTATTCATAGGTTACCAAGCTACTGACGATTTAATTTTAAAATGATAGAGAGAACAAATTTAAAATAAATTCAAAGTTTTGCTCATCATAATTAACGATTTTTTTTAATTATGTGATTCTCAGGATTAAAATGGATTTCAACCCGCTCACTTCAATACTCAAAGAAAACAAACTAACGGGACCCAATTATGTTGGCCGAAAATGTAACTTGGATATAACTTTAACTACAAATGGTATTCCTTCAATACCAGAAAATGTGTTTGTTTTAGAAAATAGATTCTTCCTCGGGGCTGAAAGGCATGAAGAATAAAAAGGTTCAGAAACAGGGAGATACATTTTCCAGGGTAGTCAGTGGGCCACGGACTAGTGTGAAAAAGCCGAAAGGCAGATGTTTTCACTGCAAGAAGATTCGGCACTGGAAAAAGTTATGTCCAATATTTCTCAGAAGGCAGAACAAACACGGTAATTTCTGTTCATTGGTTGTGGAAACATGTTTAGCGGGGTTATCTACCGGTACCTGGTGTGCAGATATGAGAGCCACTAATCATTTCTGCAATTCATTGCAGGGGTTTCAAGAAATTCGACAACTTAGTAATGCGGAGATTTACCTGCATATGGACAATCATACAACGGTAATAACAGTGGGAGTAGGAGATGTCACTCCCACTTTTGGTAGAGATCGGATTTTAATATTGAGATATTGTCTTTATGTACCTGACATTAGAAGGAACTTAATTTTCGTTTATGGATTGGCTAAAGACGAATATTTTATTTATTTTAATAACTCTGTGGTTATTAAGGATAATAAATAAGTTATCTGTTCCGGTGTACTGGTGGATAATCTTTATATTATTATTCCAGTATCTCCTACACGGCAACTAACTAAATGAATAACACATCTAATTTACCATATAAGAGAAAATTTTCTTATTTAATGAACCAAACATTTTTTTGACAGTTACGCTTGGGTCATATTAATTTAAAAAGAATAAACAGACTGATAGCAGATGGACCTTTGAGTTCATTGGAAGTTGAGGCACTTTTAGTCAGTGAATCTTGCCTAGAGGGTAAGATAACGAAGAGGCCATTTTCGGTCAAATCCTATAGAGCTAAAGAATCGTTGGAGCTGGTTCATTCTGATGTGTGTGGTCGTCTGATAATCCGGGCTAGAGGTGGCTTTGAGTACTTCGTTAGTTTTATTGATGACTACTCAAGGTATGGATACATTTACCTGATGCACCATAAGTTTGAATGCTTTGGGAAATTCAAAAAATTCAAGGCGGAGGCGGAGAAGCGTCTGTGTAAAAGTATCAAATCACTATGATCCGACCGTGGCGAAAAATATCTCTTTAGAGAGTTTAAAGACTACCTGTCATCAGAGGGGATTAGATCCCAATTGACTGCACCTGGCACTCCTCAGCAGAATGGTGCAGCAGAAAGAACGAATATGACTCGTATAAAAATGGTAAGGTCAATGATGAGTTATTCAGGTTTACCACATTCGTTTTGGGGACTCACTTTAGAGACAGTGACTTACATTCTGAATATGGTACCTTCTAAGTCAGTACATTCTACTCCCATAGAATTGTGGACCGGGCGTAAGCCTAGTCAGAAACACATTCGAATTATGGGGTGTCTAGCACATGTGCTGATGGGGAACACAGGTAAGTTGGAACTGATGACAGAAGTTTGTTTCTTTGTGGGGTACCCCAAGGGAACGAAATGTGGTCTATTTTATAATTTTAAGGATCAGAAGATCATTGTTAGCACGAATGCTCGATTCCTGGAAGAGAATTACATTATGGGCCACTGGCCCAATTGAAAAATTGTTCTAAAAGAACTGAGAGAAATTTCCAATAGAACCGAAGAGGAACCACAAGTCACTGATATTCCATTACCTAATCGCAGTGGGAGGATTATCAGGACATATGCAAATTAAGAACATGGTGCTGATGCACAGGGTTTTGATTTTGCACAGCTTGCTACTGCTAGTACATAGACATAAGTAGTGTCTCGTCGTAGTGGGAGGATTGTTCATCAACCTGATCAGTAAATGTTCTTAGGAGATTCTTTTGACAGGATCCCGGTAGAATTGGATACGGAGCCCGGTAACTACAATGAACCACTACAAGATAAAAATGTAGATCTTTGGCAAAGGGTTATGAATTCAGAGATAGAATCTATATATTTTAATCAGGTCTGGGAATTTATAGAACCACCTGAAGGGATAATACTCAATGGATTCAAGTGGATCTACAAGAGAAAAAAAAGAGTAGACAGGAAGGTTGAAACCTTCAAAGATAGGCTTGTCGCTAAAAGGTTCTCTCAGAAAGAATGGATTGAGTATGAGAAAACTTTTTCGTCGGTAGCCATGCTTAAATCTATCCAGATTCTCTTATCTATTGCAGCACATTTCAATTACGAAATCTGACAAATGGATGTCAAGACAGCTTTTCTTAACAAAAGTCTTGACGAGTGTATCTATATGATACAGACAGATGGATTCATTGCAAAGGGCCAGGAACACATGTTTGTAAGCTTAAGGGATCCACTTATGGACTTAAGCAGGCATCGAGGTCATGGAACACTCGGTATGATCAAGCTATAAAGTCTTATGATTTTGATCAAAGTCTGGATGAGTCCTGCGTTTACCAGAAGCGTGACGAAAGCGTGGTGATCTTTCTTGTACTTTATGCAGACGATATCTTACTCATCAGAAACGATGTGGGGCATTATTTACGGTTAAAGTTATTGGAGGCAATACTGTCAAGATCATTGTTCTTGCAAAACGATTTACGGTAAAAAATTAACTGGATGGGCAAACGCCGAAACGGACTCCAGATAAAACTTTAGATGAAGAATGATCAAAATAAAATTCGTGTAACCAAAGTTAATTTAGAAGAATACCTATTGTAGATCTAATCTTCAACTACGACTTGATTCCGAATTGACTTTCAAGAATACCCATATCGAGGTTCTTCTTGATTCCCATATGAGTATTCATATGGGAATCAAGAATACCCATATGAACCTTGATATGGGTAATCTTGATATAGATCTACAATAGGTATTCTTCTTGATTCCGTATTCTTCAATTCGGAATCTAGAAGAATACCCATATCGAGGTTCATATGGGTATTCTTCTTATTACCCATATGCAGGTAATTAGAAGAATACCTAATGTAGATCTAATCTTCAACTATGACTTGATTCCGAATTGAAGCTCCAGTCAGATCTTCTACCGTATTTCCTTATGCGATCCTCGAGTGTAGTGTGGGTTACGATCCTCCGAGAACTTGTACTGATAGAACCTCGATATATTTTTTAAGTCTTGAAAGTCAAAAATAATATATCAAGAATGATATGAAAATTAAAACTCCACTGGTTCAGTTTACCCGCATATATATAGGGCTACAGCAGGGACCTGGAGAGTAATTACGAGTAAGATTTCCAGTGGAACACAGGTACCTACGGGCGGTTTCTGCAATTATGGAAAGTCGCCGTGATTTCTGCAGTTTTCATAAAATATTGAATTATAGTTCACACCGCTAAATAACTATAATTGCACTCTGACTCATAATCTCAAGACCATCTTGCATTGAGCTCCTGTTGTTAAATGCTTACCATTTCTCCCCACGTTAAGATTCTCGATACCCGTCAATTAAATTTAATTACTGACAATTTAATTTAGTTGGCATCTTCATATTCCTTAAGCTCTTCCGCCTAACTTATTTGACCACTCGATAATTAAATCTATATGTAGGGTTTGGTTTGGTCAAAACATATAAGCATTCTTAAGGGGGTACCGTCAATCCCGGTCTTTCGGGACGTGAATTCCGTCAATAATTAATATTTGCCATGTAAATAATATCGCTATCCAACTCACCGAAAATATAGACCCATATAAGATCGCACCCTATAATGAATCAAAACAACGAATATTAAATATATACAAATCAATAATTATTTCAGATTTAAGAGGATAAGCACTATTTATAGTAACCTTGGGGTGTGAATTAATTTACATAGTCAGTAGTTAGTACTAAATTAACTACCCCAAATGTCCCGTTCAATACACACAAAGTGTACTGGCATAGAGAGTCGAAAAATAGACGACACTATGTTCTTCGTAATCAAGACAGGCCCACTAAAACTCTGTGCCACAATCGTACCGATTGTATGCCCATTTTCATCTAAACTTTGAACATAAGACTTATATTCTGCATGAGCCTATAATCTGGTCTTCTGTGTGTAAGTCATACTATACACACAAGATTAAATACTATACAGAATATCGGACCTCCATGCATAACAAATAAATGATATACATACATTGCTAATAAAGATTCTCATAAAATGGAAAACTAATTTTATTAAAAGAAAAATAAATAATAAAAACATGATTTTCAGTATACCAACCCTATTAACTTTTACCTAGACGCTTCTCCGCCCCTGCCTTGAATTCTTTGAATTTTTCAAAGCATTCAGATTTACGGTGCATCAGGTAAATGTATCCATACCTTGAGTAGTCATTAATGAAACTGACAAAGTACTCAAAGCCACCTCTAGTCCGGATTGTCATAGGACCACGCATATCAGAATGAACCAGTTCCAACGGTTCTTTTGCTCTATAGATTTCGGCCGAAATGGCCTCTTGGTCATCTTACCCTCTAAGCAAGATTCACAGACTAAAAGTGCATCCATTTCCAATGAACTCAAAGGTCGATCTGCTACCAGTCTATTTATTCCTTTTAGGTTAATATGACCCAAGCATAAGTGCCAAAGAAACGTTTGATTCATTAATGAAGGAAAATTTCTCTTATACGGTAAATTAGATGTGT
Organism: Heliamphora exappendiculata; assembly: GCA_034768845.1. Lineage (NCBI taxonomy): Eukaryota > Viridiplantae > Streptophyta > Magnoliopsida > Ericales > Sarraceniaceae > Heliamphora > Heliamphora exappendiculata. The sequence goes on from JAOTRH010221599.1 coordinate 6,402, forward strand.
GTAAATTTCTCTTATTTATTTCAGTTAGTTGTAGTGTATGAGAAATTAGAGTAATAATATAAAGATTATCCACCAATGTACCAGAATAGATAACCCATTTATTATCCTTAATAACCATAGAGTTATTAAAGTAAACAAAATATCATTCTTTAGCCAATCCGAAAACAAAAACTAAGTTCCTTCTATTGGCAGGTCCATAAAGACAATCTCTTAATGTTAAAATTCGATCTCTACCAAAACTAAGAATGACATCTGCTATTGCAATTGCGTTACCTTTATATTATTACCCATATGCAGGGAAATCTCCCCATCACTAAGTTGTCGGGTTTCATAGAACTCCTGCAACGAATTACAGACATGATTAGTGACTCCCGTATCTACACACCAGGTACCGATAGATAACACCGCTAAGCATGTTTCGAAAATAGTGAACAGAAATTACCATATTTGTTATGCCTTCTAAGAAATACTGGACATAGCTTTTTTCAGTATGGGGCCTGGTTGCAGTGAAAACATCTGTCTTTCGGCTTTGTTACACCAGTCCGTGGCCCACTAACTACCCTAAAAAGTGTGTCTCTCCTTTCTGAATCTTTTTATTCTTCATGCCTTTTGGCCCCGAAGAAGAACCTTTTTCTGAAACAGACACATTTCCAGGTATTGAAGGAATACCATTTGTAGTTAAAGTTATATCTAAGTTACATTTCTAGTCAACAAAATTCGATCCCATTAGTTTATTTTCTTTGAGCATTAAAGTGAGTGGGTTGAAATTTATTTTAATTCCGAGAATCACATAATTAAATAAAATCGTTAATTATGATGAGCAAAACTTTCAACCCACTCACTTTAATAGCATCACACGATGGGTGGACGTCTATTATCCTTCATAAGACTATACATGCCAATTTATTTTAATTTTACTATCTAGGCAACTGACAATGCCAAGTAAAATTAAATAGCTGACATACTTTCGGTCCAGCATATAATAGCAGTGATTCAAATGGAGAGAATACTATTATATACAGTTAAGTGTTAACCATCACCTAATCCCAAATTAATCTTTTCGTAATGAACCCTTCAGATGGAGAGGCGATTCACACTAAAAATTATTTAGAATTATTCCTAAATAAGGTTTGTACTGACTATACCGCAATTAATTTGTCCGTTGGGGAGGAAGGCCTTACTGCCGACACGCAGGATTTAATTGCATCGCCTACAAACTGGTGATGGAGACCGCTGTATTTATCTGTGAATAAATTTTCTCTCCCACTTTGTATTTTAAAATATTTTTTAGGGTTATAAAAATTTATTTAAATAAAATAAATTTATTAATTTCGGAAGTCACATAATCTGAAAGAATCAAACATGTTTTCGTGTACACGATTTCAAATATCCTGGTTTATCAAACCAATTTTCGAAAGTCACACAATCTGAAAGAATTAAATATTTTTCCGTGTATACGATTCTAAATATTATGATTTATCAAACCATCTTTTCGTGTTTAAATGCGTAACAAATAAAATTTAATAAATGTACAGTTTTTCTCCAACTTTTCAGCGAAGGTAGTGATTAAAGATATTTATTTATTTTATTTTTCGTTCCACATTTTTTGAAAAATAATAATTTATTTCGATTAAACATTTTTCCATTTAATTAATTCAAAATTTGAAATTAATTCCCACATTTTTTTTCAAGATATCCGATTGAAAAAAAATATCTTAAACGTGATATTTTGTAAAAAATAAAATATTTTAAATTTTTTCATTTAATTAAAATTAATTAATTAAAAAAAACTTAATTTTATTTTTAATTACAAAATATTTTAATTAAAACTGAACTTTCGAACTAATTAAATTAACAGAGTAAATAAAACCACTATTTATCATCATCGCAATTAATATAAAAAAAAAATTAAATGTAAGATAAATATAAATCCCGATTTTATGATCCGGTTGAAACTCTAAAGAGTTTAAGCCTCCTGTTACTTTTTGTATCCTGATAGAATTAGGATCACTCGATATTATTTGATATATTAAAATGTATTATATCATTCTCGTATATATCAGAATATACATCAAATTAACCCCGGGATAGAGAAAGTCGCCGGATCATCACCAGCCACTGCCGGTGCCGCCTTGCCACCTCCTTCAGGTCGCTCTTTCCACCTTATCCAAGCTCCATTTTTAACGAGCTTTATATCGTTGGAAAGCTCTCGAAATATGAAAATTTTATGTCAGAAAATATGCTGGAAAACTGCTCGACAAACGGTTGAAAAAATGGCCCAAAGCTCAAAAAATGCTACTGTCTACCACACCATTGCGCAGCCAACTTTCCGAGGCTTGTTCAACCTCTTCCCAAACTCAGTTTTCGATATATTTTATATCAAAAGAAAACTCTCGGAAAGTTACTATTTTTCTATAAAAAATTCTTCCAAAAAACATCTCAGAAAATTGCCAAAAAACCGCATGAAACGGACTGCTGCCGCTCACAGCGCCGCTTCCTTTAATCACCAACTTGCAGAGGCCATTCCGACCTCATCCGAACTCCGTTTTGGACGGACTTTATATCAAAAGAAATCTCTCAAAAAGTAATATCTTTCAATCAAAAGAACTTCTCAAAAATAGCTTGAAAAACTATCAAAAAACTACTTGAAAACTGCTGCTGGAACGTCGCCGCCGCTAGAAAAAACCGCTGCGCGATCCGTGGCCTGTAAAAATCCGAACCATTGCCAGTGCCGCCTCTGTTCTTTGTGTTCTTAGACATATTCAACCTGTTCTTAATTTTTTTTCTACTAAACTAGAAAAAAAACTTAAAGAACATATAATTTTTTTTTAAATCGAAACCTATGTACCGTAGACTCACAATCGATCTAAAAATTAATTAATCTAATAGGGTCAACCCCCGTGGTTGAAAAAAAAAATAAATCATCATCTACGCATTCAATCAAATATGAAAATGATAGATGATCATAAAACCGGAATTAAAACGCCTGCAAAACAAAGTTAGCACAGTTCTAAATCTATCCGACCCCGATAAACTGTAAACAAAAAACCAATCGGCTTAAATACCAATTTGTTGGAGGCAATACTGCCAAGATCATTATTTTTATAAAATAATTTACGGTAAAAAATTAACTGGATGGGTAAACGCCGAAACGGGTTCCAGATAAAATTTTTGACGAAGAACGATCAAAATAAAACCCATGCAACCAAAGTTAATTTCGAAGAATACCTCTTGTAGATCTAATTTTCAACTACGAATTGATTCCGAGTTGAAGCTCCTGTCAGATCTTCTACCGTATTCCCTTATGCGATCCTCGAATGTAGTGTGGGCTACGATCCTCCGAGAACTTGTACTTGCAGAATCCCGATATATTTTTTAAGTCTTGAAAGAAAAAAATAATATACAAGAATGATATGAAAATCAAATCTCAACTGATTCAGCCTACCCGCATATATAAAGGGCTACAGCAAGGAACTGGGGAGTAATTATAAGTAAGACTTTCAATAGAACACAGATACCTACGGGCGATTTTTGCAATTATGAAAAGTCGCAGCGGTTTCCGTAATTGCTATAAAATATTGAATTATAGTTCACACCGCTAAAGAACTATAATTGCACTATGACCAATAATCTCAAGACCTTCTTGCACTGTGCTCCTGTTATTAAATGCTTACCATTTCTCTCTATGTTAAGATTTTCAATACCCGCTAATTAAATTTAATTACTGATAATTTAATTTAACCGGCATTTTGATAATCCTTAAGCCATTCCGCTTAACTTATTTGACCGCTGGATAATTAAATTCACTTGTAGGGTTTGACCCGATCAAAACTTATAAGCATCTTTAAGGGAGTATCGTCAATTTCGATCTTTCGGAACGTGATTTCCGTCAATAATTAATATTTGTCATATAAATAATATCACTATCCAACTCACTGGGAATAGAGAGCCATATAAGATCGCACCCTCTAATGAATTAAAACAACGAATTTTAAATATATGCAAATCAAAATTTGTTTCAGGTTTAAGAGGATAAGCACTATTCATAATAATCTTGGGGTGTGAATTAATTTACATAGTCAGTAGTCAGTACTAAATTAA
>JAOTRH010221640.1:0-10501 GCA_034768845.1 Heliamphora exappendiculata
TTTATTTTCTTCTAGTTTAGTATTTATTTTCTTCTAGCATTATTTTAATTTTACTTTTTCTAGCACTTTATTTATTAGTTTTAAATTTTCTTTATAACATTTTCATTTCCTCTTTCCTTTAAGTTTTAATTTTATATTCCATTTGAATACGGACATTTCTTCTTCTTTTTCTTTTAATTTAATGTAATTTTGATAACACCAACCTAAAAGTTCTTGTAATATTAACTTAGGTGTTCTTTTAAGTTAATGTTCATTAAAAAAAAATTCTAACTTTTATTTTCTTCCTTTTATTAGTGTAACTTTCTTTTCTATTATTTTATTTTTTTTTAGTAATATTTTTAATTTCCTTACAGAGTTTCATTTAACATTTTATTTCTTGTAATATTAATATTCTTGTCACAGTATTTTTTTTTTTGTGCTAAAACTAAAAATCACAAAAGGTTTTTAAGTTAATTTTCATCTTTAAGTAATTCATAATTTTTTCTTTTAAAATACTTCATTATTCTTTTCATTTTTTTTGTTTTTTTTTTCTTTTATTCTCTTTTAAAATGTAAAATGTTAATAGTTAAATCTTTTTAACTTGTCTTTTATAATATTTTTCTTTTTTTTTCTTCTATTAACAACAAAAAGCACAAAAATATAAAGATATCTTCTCTTATTCTTCTTATTTTCATCTTTTACATAAATAGTTAGATTTTCTTCTTAATAGCATTTTCTACCATTGTCAAATCTTTTTCTTTTCTTTTAAATCTTTAAATTCTCTTTTGTTATAAAACTATTATTTTAAATTTTTTTAATAAATAAACTTTCTTTCAATATAGCATTTTTCTCTTTTATGCATTGCCTATTTTGCATTTCTTATTTCTTTATTGATCCATCATGATAATATTGACGTAGTTAATTTTGATAATATACAAGTTTTAGTTTCTTTATTTAGGAAGCATGTTTAGGATAGTTTGATTTTTTTTGTAGCAAACCCATGTTTAAGTAGCTTTTTCAATTTTTAGCATATTTTTTTCTTTTAACCAAATCATGCTAGTTTAGGATGTTTCGATATTATTGCATATGGATATGTACTTCATGTATCTTTTAGATAGAAATTGCATGCCATAAGACTTAGAATTTTTCTTTTGACACCTATTTATTTTGGAGTCTTATGTACATATATTATGTATTTTTCATAGTTGATTTTGGATATTTTTTCTTTACCTCCATATTCTTTATTTGCATGCATGTAAGAAATCATATTAAAGAGCCAATGATGATTAGTTGAGACCAACCTTACGGTTCGGCAAATGGGGTGCCAAACACCTTTTTTGATTCGTACTTTAGCCCCCGAACCCTCTTTCTCTAGTTAACATTTTAAAGATAAGTTGCTAATTTTATTTTTCGTAGTTTCTCAAAAATTAAGTGGCGGCTTTATTTTCAACAAAAAGGAATTTTCAAAATTTAGTTTTCAAGGTGTTAAAATTTTTTCTAAACATTCTTTGAATTCCTTATTTTTGAATATTTTTCAAAATGATCCCTAAATCCCAACGCCACAAGAGGAAACACCTTTGAGCCGCCCCTGAAAGAGATTGGTGGAATAACTAAGCCTTCAGCTGGTCGTCAATCCCCATGAGAGATAGAGTATCGACGTACAGCCTCAAATGAATTCGAGGATCACCAGTTCCATCAAACTTCTCCATTTCAGGCATTTTAGCATCTGAGAATAAACAAAGTCCCCCCACATCTTGCATATATTCTTCAACTCCCTTGGTCTTCCTAAGGACTTTCTCCATTCGGTCGATCTTCTCAGCCAACGCAGATTCTCTAAACTGAGCAATGTTTTCTTTCTCAACTATCACATGATAAGGGATTTGTGGTGGTGGTAGAATAACTTGTGCTCCATTGAGAACCTAGTTATCATTCCAAAAGTCGTCCCCGTTACCATTTGGTTCGTCATGCTATTCATTTAGTAATGATAAACGGGCTTGAATCGCCTAAATCTATGCCTGACATTGTGCCTGAGCCTGAGTTTGCTGCTCTAAGGCCCTCTGCATATCAGTAATGGCTCTCATCAGAGCTGTCAAGTTCACCTCATTCTTTGTCATTTCAGCTGACTCAGTTGGCTGTTCAGATACTCTGTGAAGTCTGCCTGATTCTGATCTCTTCCAAACACGCGCTAACTGTACTCTTCTCGACTCAATGGTAAACCCTAGATTCCAAAAGTAGAATGATCAGTATCAGATACTTTTCGGATAAAATTCTAACAACAGACAGCAAACATCCCAAATACCCGAACCATAAGCAAATAATACGGAAGCTAAAACCATGCCCCTGCTGGGCTTATTTGGGCAGCATAACAATAGGATGATCTGGGATGACGGCTAAGGAGAAGATTAACCAACTTCTAGAGGGAAGGTTTATCTAAACGAACAGCACTCCGTTAGGGAAAATAGTTCTAACCCTTAAGAGAGCGGTTCAATCTAGATTTCTAGGGAAAAGCAGACAGCATAACAGTAGGAAACTATCTCACACGAGTATAACAAGGATTTGAAGGAAATGAGCCTAAACAAAGACGGGGGTATAGAACTAACAACCCGAGAAAAACCTGAAAGAGAGAGAAACTATCCTAGGAGTTTCAAAATAAAACACGGGCATGACCCTGAAAAGAAAACTATGGCGTAAAGACCAAACAAGGCGAAGAACAAAGCCTGGATAAGAACCCGAAGAAGAAGCTAACCAAATCAAAAGGTGCAATGGAAAACCCAGGCCAAACCCGGGAGAAGAATTATCCTAAGCTAAGCAAGCAATCCTAACAATATATAATCAAAGCATTCAATTAAGAAAAACATATAATCCTACTTGGGTTAGCAGCACCTAATGGGGGGTTCTAAGTTCGCTATATGTAAAAGGCCGATTTTTGTCAATTGAACATGGTACCTTCTGAATAGAGTCGGGTATATAATTTTCATACCTAGAGTGGTACAAGACATGATCAAACGGTACGCCCAAACTCTTTTACTTCACCTATGAGAGCGTACAGTCATTAAGGCTAGCCCGCCTTCCCCACAATTCCCAAAACGGATGAACGTTCAGGGCATCGGGTCGACCAGGCAGGAGGTTTTGAAGAACAATGCATATGTATGCAATAATGCAAATGAGAAATACGCATACATAGTATGAACCAATGATGCTTCTGAGTCTAGCCATCTTATTTAATTTTATAAACCAGTCCCCAGCAGAGTCGCTAGAAAATACTGTGGCGTTGGGATTTAGGGGTTTTGAAAAATGGTCAAAAATATGAAAATTCAAACATGTTTGAAAAATATTTTAATATCTTAAAAATCAACCTTTAAAAACCCTTTTTTGTTGAAAACAGAGTCGTCACTTAATTTTTGAGAAAAAACTAAGAAAAACAAAAATGGCTACTAATCTTGAAAACGTTAACCAGAGAAGGAGGGTTCGGGGGTTAAGGTACGAATCGGATAAGGTGTTAGGAACCCCGTTCGGTCAACCGTAAGGTTGGCCTCTACTAATCATCATTGATTCTTTAATATGATTTCTTAAATACATGCAAATAAAAAAATAGAGATAAAGAGAGAGAACATCCAAAATCAAATATAAAAAATACATAAAATATGTACATAACACTCCAAATTAGAACAAATAAAGTGATGAATTCCTAAGTCCCATGACATGTAATTTTTAACTAAATGATACATGAAATATTCTCACATATAATATTCACAAAAATAAACTAACTATCATGATTTGCATAAGTGAACAAAAACATGATTTGCATAAGTGACAAAAACATGTTAAAACTATCTAAACATGAATTGCTACAAAATAAACAAAATTATTCTAAATATGATTTCAAAGTAACAAAAAATATGCATAAAACAAACTAGGTTGGCATTAACATGATGAGTATTTAAAAGAAAATTAAAAATGTAAGATAAAATATGCATAAAAATCCTATATTAAGAGTGTTAGATGGTTATGAAAAAAGAGAGTTTAAAGATTTAAAAAAAATAAGGGAAGAGCTTATAAAAAAAATTTATACTAAAAAAAGAAGAAACTAGAAAATGCTTATCAAACTAATGAGAAGCAAAGCTAACTATTTACATTTTATGAAAATAAAAGAAAAGGAAAAGAAAAAGAGAAGAAAGAAAAAGAAATGAAAAGAATGATAGGGTTTTTTACTATTTATAAAGAAAATTGTAATGTAATTTAGAGGTGATAATTAATTTAAAAGTCTTTTTGTTATTTTTGGGTTTAATAAAATAAAATAAAAATTACCATGAAGAAAATAGGACTATAAAAAAAAAAGTGCAAGTAGAGTTTTATAAGAAAAATAAACACTACTGTAAAAAGAAAAGTAAAATATAAAATAAGTGTTTGGAAATGAGTATTAAGCTAAAAAGAAAATAATGTAGAGCATTAAAAAAAAATTAAAGCTACATTGAGAGAAAAATAAAGTAAGCTATACTACAAGGAAAAGAAAAAAAAGAAATATAAATACTAGAAAAAGAACATTAAACTAGTGTTACAAGAAAAGAAAAATAATGCATTGAAAGAAAATTACATTAATGCTAAAAGAAAAGAAATTTTAAACTAAAAGGGACATTAGTATTAAAGAAGAGAAAAAGAAATAACAATATTAAATTAACTATTAACTAATCTAGAAAAAAAAGAAATAAATAAATAAATAAAATACTAACAAAGGAAACACTAAATTAAAGAAAAATTATTATTAAATAGGTGCAATATTAACAATTGCAACTATTTTTATGTAAGTTTTTTTATTATAACAATAACGATATTATTTTATCGTATTGTCAAATTATATTAGTACTAATTAATGAATTAAAGAAAGAAAATAACAAATGTGTTAAGTATGAATAAGAGAAAATTAATAACTAAACAATGAACCAATTACATAAGGTAATTTAAACAGTAACCGAGTTTAATTACGTAAACAAAAGAAACATGTAAATTTAAATTGAAAGTTAACCCGATCACTCCAACAGAGAGAAAATGGAGCTAAAAGGATCGGGGATCCAAACGAGGTACCTAGATTACAGGAAATCCTCAACTTGGGAATGTACTTCAATAGTCCAATCCTTGGATGGTGATCCAAGCATGGCTTCAAGATGGGTGTTGAAGGCTCAGATCTTGGTATTTCGGCAGGGTTTCGGTATCGGGGCTCGGAATTGCTCGGCAACTCGGCAGAGCTTCTCTCTTAAAACCTCTCACTCATTTTCTGTGTTATTTTAAAAAATGTACCAGGGGTACAGTATTTATAGAATTCTTCAACCAATAAGATGCTACCACGTTTTAGGACACGTCAGGGTTTTTCAAGTTGGCGGTCGCCACTATGCAAGTTGGCGGTCGCTATGTTGGAGTTGGCGGTCGCCATTTTTGGGCTAGAGTTTTCAAGAGGTTCTATTGGCGGTCGCATCAATGAACATGGCGGTCGCCTTACTTAGGCAGCAAGTTTCGATGGTTTGATAAAATTTCATTGGTTTGAAGGTTTCGGGTTCAAATACCAAGCTTGGATCACTTCCCGAAGATCGAACTGAAGCACTATTCCACCTCTTTTCATCATCGAATTTACCTAAAATTAAGCGAGGTCAAATTGGGGTGTCTATAGTAGTAAGTCTCCATTTTGTCTGTAAGGCCAATGACGCACCATTTTTTATTGTTATTACTGTTTCTATTTACATATTAATGGTTAAGATTATCAGATCATTCTCACATATATTCTCTGGTGAATGTTCATATAGATCTCCACAAATAGTTAATCAAAGTGAACTTGATGTAGAAAATATGAAGAAAAAAAAAGTAACAAATTGGTCAATGCCTAAAAAGAATATAAATGAACTTTATGATAAAAATTTTGAATTAAAACAGACTTATAAAATTAAAACTGTTGAACAAATCTTATCAGTTACAAATCAATATCAAACTTTTCAATTATTAGATCCTAATCTAATTAAAAAATCTCATCAAAAATAATTTAATTTTTTACATTTTGGATTAGTCTAAATTGGAATAAAACTTATGACTTGTTTAAATTTAAATAAATCTGTAATATGCTCATTAGTTGATTTACGTCATAATTCTTATTCTCATGCATTATTAGGTACTATTAAAACTAGCCTTGTACATGGTCCCGTATATTTTGAATGCTTTTCTAATTTTGAGGTATCCCTCCATGATCCTACAATTTTAAAAATATTAACATTGCAAGTACAAACAAAAAAATATAATATGGATGCTTTATCTCTAAATTTAAAAATAACATATAAGGTATATTTAAAAACTATGACAACATCAACTCCAATATTTAAAAGAATAACTAGTCCACATGGATCCACAATAATGTTTCAATCAAATCTTAATAGATCTCAAGTTATTACTCCAAAAGTGATTAAATGACATGAAATTGATGAAGCTGATACTGAAGATAATAATAGTTGGCACATGCAATAAATTATGCCTCTTCAAACATCACAATCTGAAACTAATTCAGATTCTATTGTTGAGTTTCTAAATGGATATGTATAACTTTAATTTTCTTCCCGTAGATTGAAATCTATACAACGATCTGAAATACAAAGTTTTGACGCACCATCACAATTATTAAGAACTCAATCATTAATATCAATTCAATCATTAAAATCTTCACATTATTATACACTGAGCATTTTTTTAAAAAATCAATCTTTTAGAAATTATCCTTTATCAGGAATTCAAATACAAGGTCAAATTTCTCAACCGATTTATAGAAATAATTTTAATCAAGATCCAAAAGATGAAATAGATATAGATTTAACCACACTAAATATAAATATATTAACTCTAGATCCCCCATCATCACAAATATCCCATGTCTACGTATCATCACAAAACTCACAAATTATTCCATTAACCTCATCATCATCACCTCCACCTCCACATAATTCATCGTCATCACACCCACCATCATCATTACACCCACCATTAGAAATAAATGTTGATGAAATAAATACAAAATATTTATAATATTATAATAAATATAATAGAGAATGTTTTATACATAATAATACTATTGAATAAGAAAAACAAATTAAAAACAAATATATTAAATTCTTACAAGAATTCCAAATTAATATTCGTTTCGTTCCTTGGTATTATAATATTTATTGTCCTCAACATAATCTTATTATTCCTACGGAATTATTGAACCAATCTATAAATGTATTTAAAAAGAAATTGACAACTACAGATGGTAGTGAATCCCACTCTGTACATCCACCTAGTAAAACAATTATATTAAGTTCTGGCACTAAAGCTCGTCCATTCTCCAAATCTGATCAACATCTTTCCCATTAGTTAAATTATACAAATACTTATCTCTAAACCCTGGGAGAATAGATTAATCGTCTTGAACAATTTACTTTCTCTACAATTAATGTAGGTATAAAAATTGATGCTATATATCATCTTGCTAAAAATCTAGATGCTCGAGCTATTACTCCAAATTCTCCCAATACAGTATCTATCTACACCTTCTATGGTAACACCTTTACCCATTCCTAAATATAAATTATAAAATTCTTCAGAGAAATTTATAGAACAATTACAAAAATCATTACAGTCACAAAAGGCACAAGTTTCAACATCAACTCCTGTAAAAGAAGATAATAAATCTATACATATTCTAGAATATGATGAAGAAAAAGAATTAAAAAATTTATATTCACAATTTCAAGAAACATCTAATCAAATTCAAGAAACATATATAACTTCAAAACCTCGTACAATAAATTATTATCCAAGACCAACACTTATTGATTTACAATTTGAAGAAAAACCTTATTCTTTAACATTTAATGGAACAAATTTAATAGAAAGTGTTAGATCTAGGTAACCCAAGATGTGGGGTGAATTAGGTCTTTAAAAAAAATGTAATCTTTTTTAAAATCTTTTAATATTACAATAAAGCAAGATATGCAAATATTTAAGTAATGCAAATATTAAAAAATGGAGGATAGAGAAATAGAACCAGATGCTAGGGATTTATAGTGGTTTGGTTTTATTCTAGTCAACATCCACTCCTCAAGATCTTTCTTGATTATTTCCACTATTTAGAATACTTCACGAGCGTATTCCAAGCCTTTACAAGCTTCAAATCTTCTTTTGAGCTATCTGAATGTTTATGGACACATTCACAAGCCTATTTCAGCTTCAAGAAGTTCTTATGAAAACAAGTCTCTATTTTCTTCTAGCATCTCTTAAACTCTTCTTTGATGATATTCACTTACTCACTCAAAAGATAAAGGGTGACTTACCCTTGATTACAATAAATGAGGTGTAATAAATGAAGAACACTCACTCTCTTTACAAGATTGATTTACAATAAATAAAAGGGTAAAGAGAAATGAGGAACAAGAACTGGACTTGCAGCAATAAATGTGAGCTTGATGATTTCTGAGATTGATTTGAGCAATGGAATAGTAAATGCAAGTCTCCAACATCTTTAATGCTGAGAAGTAACTCTTTATATAAGTTCTTGTGAGTTCTTGACCGTTGGAGGTAGGTGGGAGCAATAAATGCTAAAAATTTAACTGTTGAGATCTGTTGTATTTTGAATTTTCGTCTTTAGGATCGACACAAATAGTTTTGGTGTCGACACAAAGTGTCTAGGGCAAGGATCTTTAAGTTGTTGGGTCGACACAAATGTTCTGAGGGGTCGACACAAATTCTGCACTTTACCTCCCAACGTTATGGGGTCAACACAAATGAATCAGGTGTCGACTCGTTTAAAATTTCAGCATCCAGAGGAAGAACTTTATGTCGACTCAACTTGTCTCTGGTGTCGACACTAAATCTCTGCAGGGAGCCTCGGTACTTTTGTGTCGACATATATATGCTTTGGGGTCGACACCAAAATTTCTGCAGATAGTTTCGATTGTTTTGTGTCGACACAAATTTTCTTGGGGTCGACACCAAAATTCTGCAGGCAAGTTCGGGACTTTTGGGTCGACACGATTTGTATTGGGATCGATACCAAAAATCTGCAGGAGGTCTCGGTTGTTTTGTGTCGACACAATTTTCATTTGTGTCGACCCAAACTTCCGAAAACCAAAAGTGAGGATCACTTTTGTGTCGACACAAAATGGGTCCTGGACACTTCGACACTTTTGTGTTGACACAAAACTAGTTTGTGTCGACACTAACTTTTTGGTACCTGAAGATCAACTTGAAAAACACTTAGGGTGTCAAACTATTTGATCAATCGGGGTTGACACACTTGATAAGTTTCAAGTATACTTTACCTTAAAAGTGTTTGACTTAATTCTCAATTAAAATCAACACAAAAAATTCTAATTGAAGAATACTTAAGTGCTTGAACTTTTTTGAGATAAAAGTCATTTCTTTTTGGATAAAGGTGTCAACTTTGATTGTTCAAAATGTATTAACACTTTCATTTTGTCAACATAAAATATTATCCATTTCAAATCATTTATTCTTAGAAAATGAATTATGAAAATCATCAGAATCAAATTAAAGAACTCTTGGGCTAACAATCTCCCCTTTTTTGATGATTACAACCATATTACTATTTTCTAAAAGACAATTTAAAATATTTTTCAACAAGGGTTCTCCCCTTATCGATATGCCTTAAACATTAAAAATAATTTTATCAGTTAGCATACATCAGAGTGAAACATATAGTTTTTAACATGATTTGCAACAAATGATCAAGAAGCATTCTGACTCTATTATAATTTGTGCAAAACAGTGAATTATGTGCAAAGTGATTCATCAATCACATTCAATCCATTCAACACACAATCATAGGCAATTGAGTTGAGATATACTGAACAGGATATGAAAACATAATGATTATATTACCATTCATCCAAAGAAAAAAAAAGTTCAAACATCCAAAGCTTTTAAACCATTTAACAAGATAAACCAAAAAAAATGTTAAGCAGATACATCTTCCCCTTCCGTTAAAAACTTAAAAAAATTTGTTTAAACTTCAACACTTCAACTTCAACATTTCTCTTCTCTCCCCTTCACTTCTATACATCCATTTTCCTCTTCTTTTCTCCCCTTTTGTAATTATCAAGAAAAATGGGATTACTAATCATTCATGAATTTCTTGAATTCTTTATTTGCCTTGGCCTTCTCCTTGCTAGCAGAAGCTCGTTCTTTGGTGGTACAGGATCTCCCATCTTTAGCTTCTCCTGCTGCTAGGGCTTCCTAGCATGTTACACCTCGAACCCCCGGGGACCCGTGAACTAATCCCAAACCGACTCATATAAGAAATTACCCATTGCAACATTTGTTTTATTAACGGTATGTTTTAAAGAAACTAAGGATTTTCGACAAGAAACCATATCCTCACGCATGTCAAATTACAATCAAACATTTTGGATTTTCAGGTGTCCATTACAACCACAATATCATTACAGTAATCCATTTTTGTTTATATACAAACATGATATAGAACAAAAAA
>JAOTRH010221682.1:0-10500 GCA_034768845.1 Heliamphora exappendiculata
AGTAACACTGTTTTTTTAATAAAAAATAAAAATAAAATAAAAAATATTTTCTAATTATAATAATAAAATGTTTCAAAAATAAAAAATAATTAGAAAATAATTTATTATTATTATTTTTATTTTTAAACAGTTTATCCATTAAAGTTAACGAAAATATGAACGGTTGAACTAATTTAATACAAAAAGTAAATCAGATGCGAGATTAGAAATATTTCAAAAACTACATGAGAGGTAGTTAATGTTTGTCAGTGTAATTTACCATTTTTAATTTAAAATTTTTAATTTTAAAGCTATTTTATCCATTTCAAAATTGAGAAATTTTTTAATTTTTAAATTTTTAATGTTAAAATTAAGTTTTTTTAATTTTGAGATGAGAAAATTTTCAACTTTTTAGTTATAAATGAGTAATAATTATTTTTATTTTTTTAAAAAATAACCAAACATAATTGAGAGCTAAGCTAAACTATAATGTTGACTATTTTATTGGAATTAAGGATATATTAAGTAGATTAACATATAATAAGACCTGAATTAGAGAAAATAAAATAAAAGGCATAGTATTGATTTTGTAATAATTTTTAAATATAAATGTTTTTTAAATAAATTTTTTTATATTAAAAATATGATATAAATGATAGCACCTAGTATTCCAATATTCCAAGTTCTCAATGATTGTATCTGCTTCATTCATGCATGCATGAGATCTGAGATTTAAATTCTAACATACCAAACAAAATCTCCTTCATTAATTGTCACTCCGATTAAAAAAAAAAAAAGGAATTAATACCCAAAGCAAACCGATCAAGCAACTCAACTCGGAATGGGAGAAGGTGCAATGTTTAAAGGCCTAGTACTCTATTATGCTTTTAAGTTAATTTAACTACTGAGTATATTTTTATTATCCGAACTGTATATAGTATTTGTTGAATTTTTTATTTAAATAAATATTTAAATTAATTTAATTTTTATAATTAAGTGATCGTATAATAATATATTAAAAATAAATAAATAAAAATTATAATTTAATAAAAAAATTTATTAAATAAATATTATTTAATCACTTAAATATAAATATCAAATTAATTTAAATTTTTATAAAAATAATAAATATATTAAACTTTACCATAAATGAATGAAATCATAAAAACATATCTGTTAATTAAGTCACTTAAAAGTACAGGACACTGCAGCACCTTCCCGGTACCCATCCCAACTCCCCTCTCCCACCCTATAATAAACCTTTCCCCAACTTGAAACCATATTTTCACCGCCGTAGAAATGCCATGGCGCTGTTCAACGCCATCGCGGTCGCCGCTGTGACGTTCATCATCACCGGCGGTCTCGTGGCTGCTCCAGCGTGGGCAGATAAAGACGACATGGCAGTTGAGCCTGCCCTCCCACCTGGCGCACTTCTGCCTGAACTGGAAGAGGACATTGATTATTTCCTTTCCATCCCGCCGGCGGAAAGGCAGCTTCTGGACAAATGCTCAGAATGGATGAGCCAAAGGTGGTCCGACGAGAACGTGGACGGAATGATGTCGCAAGCCCATCTCTCCGGATTGTTCGCGCCCTACATACCCACCATAGCCAACGTCACCGACAAGTGCTGCCACGATCTGGCGAAGATGGGAAGGAGGTGCCATGTCCACTTGGTGCAGTTGCTGGTTAGGTATCCCGAGTTCAAGTCGAATGAGAAGCTGATTCAGTGAAATGCCGGGAAACTCTGGGACCATTGCGATTCGGTCGCAGCACGACCTGAATCTCTGGCTCTTTCACCGTTCTCTGTCTGAGAAGATTATCCGGGTTTTGTGAGGGTTTCGATCGGCTCTTTTGTCTGTTTTTGGTTTTTTTATTTAACTTTTTTTTTTTTATCGGCGAACTTTTTTATTTTTTTTAATCAAATGCTTTTCCTCAACCGACATGTGGAACCATTGATTGATGAACATATGGGTTGGTTTGATGGTTGATTAAAATTAAAGATTTAAACTGAACTTACATGTAAGGTTAAAAGAACATTGTTATTCAGTGACGTTAGGTATTTTATTGAATTGTGTCATTCAATAAATTATTATTTATGTTAAATTGTTAGTTGTTTAAATTATGTGTCGTAAAATGTAACATAACGTTAAGTTATTTATTTCTAACAACTTCAACAACCTAATTCATACTTGTCAACTATATGTAAGAACAAAATATGAGAATTTTAATACAATTAATGGTTCAACTTTCTTGGAGTAAAGAATCATTTATGTAATTGTCCACGCCGAGTTTAATTTTTAAAAAATATTGTTGTATGATATTATCATTACTTAATTATTAAATACATAATTTTATATACATTACGAAACGATAATTCATTCGTTCATTTAGGAGAATAAAAAAAACAATCATTCATTCATTTAACTCTCATCTAATGGCATAATTAATTTTTGATGAATTTTACCGTAGTTGCAGTAGCGTTGGAAAAATCCTTGACAATTCACAAGATCGTAGGCCAATGAATTTACAATATTTTTAAAAAGAAATTTAGTTTTTATTATATTTTATTGGGGTTAATAACATAAATATCTACAAAAATTACATAATTATATATAAGATATTTTTTTAAAATAAAATTGAGTGGGCCAATTGAAATCAGTCACCATGCTTTAGGTAAAATCCTATGCTGTTAATGAATTCGACATTAATATTCACCATGTTTAGTCTAATTTGTGCAGATTTTAGCTTATTTTTGTTTTTTAAGTTTCTTAATTTTTTTCGTAATTTTTTTACTATTTTGAACCGTCTGATACAATAATTGAAAAAGAAAATTAATCCAAATATAAAATTTGACTAAAGATGAGAAAATTAATACTTAGGCAATATTAATTTGGGACAATTATTTTAGAATAATACCCAATATTTTAATAATATTAATGCATTTTATACTAATTGATGGTGTCCTCTAATGAATCGTCCTTCTTCTTGAGGTTCCAAAGATCCCTAACCAATCAAAGCCAAGATGGGCATCAGCGTGATACCAACCTAAACTCCTTCGACTGTCAAGTCAAAATCTCCTAGAGGCACAAGTTGGCGAGATGGTCAGTGCGAAGGAGGCCACCAACCTAAGGGCATTGGAGGTCGTTTATGCCCAAAAAAGATGCCGAGGAAAACCTCAACTTGACAATTGCTAAACTAGACGCTATAAGGGGGAGATCATTGAGCTGCAAGATGAAGACCAAAGGGCTGCCAAAACATGATCTTTAAATAGAGCTGGGATTCGGGAGGTCGCAAGCTGAGGCCCGAGATCCCCTTCTAGAGGAGTTTGCAGGGTTGGCTGGTGAGGTAGCCCCTCTTGTTCCGAGGTTGGAGGCCAGTTCAAGTACCAACATTCCTCCTCTTCCTACAAACAACCTCCCAACCGCTCTAAGGCCAGGAATGCCACCACTAACCCCACTGTTGGTGTTGCCTGCACTGAGGTCATTGCAGTTGAGGCTGACGTCGGTCTAGATGGTGGCTTGGATGTAGCTAACAGGGAAGAGCAAGCTCTGGTGGACCTCACGGCGAAGGTCATTTAATAGATTTGGCCTTTTTTCTTTTTTTTTTCTTCTACATTTTTGTTCCTATTTCTTTTCTTAGTGCGCGGCTTCATTTCCATATGTGATGTTAGCCTGCTACACTGTACTTGAACTTTTAAGCAATCAAAGCAAATATTTTGTTCTCAAGATGTCTTCAATGTATGTTTATTCTACACTCATGTTACTTGTGCAAATTTTCAATTTTAGCAACTAACTCGTGTAATAGCCTAACTACTTGTCGTCTAAGATACTTTATGGCCGAGCTTCCGTAGTAGGCTTCCAAGTACGAGCACAAGTGGCCAAGCTCGAAACACTTGTTTAATTTCAATTCATAGGAACTTCTTTGTGAGCCGAGCTCAAATCCCTTACAAGTCATGCTTGTGAATTACTTAGCCAGCGAAGCTTGTTTCCCTTGGACCCGAGCTAAGAATACTTGATAAAGTTTGTTTGCACAAGTTTCCTAGTGTGTCGAACTCACTTTTTCAGAGCCTAAGATAGGAACAGTTGGTAAAACATAATCCTGTGAGTTTTCTAGTGCACTGAGCTCACCTCCTGAGGTTAAGCCCTTGTAAAAATTTTCAGGTGAGGATTCCTTCGCAAACAAGGTTTATAGACGAGAGCTTCAGCTCGAATCTTTCCCTTTTCACCACCCTGAAAGGGTGAACCTAGGCCAATGATTCTTCCTTCTAGTAGGGTTTTTATGCTTTACCTGGTAAAGCCTTAAGATTTTATTAGTAGTGTCAAACGTCAAGTTAATTGGGTCTTTTGTCTCATATCTTTCCATAGGTCTTTTATCTCGCTCGAGCGAGGTGCTCTGCGAGGTGGTAACATGACAGTGCCAAGTCAAGTAGGTCTTCTCTATTTACATGGAACAATTTTATACTAGAAAGGTGTCTCCAAAAGGGGTTTTTCCATTTATTAATTTGAGTAATACACTCTAATGATACAACTTCCTTAGTTTTTGAGCATTCCAAGGCTTTGAAATTGATTTACCTACAAACTTCTCCAGACAGTACGTACTTGTGTCAGTAAAGGAGGTGACCTTGAATGGTTCCTCTTAGGTCAACCCTAGCTTCCCTGTTAAGATTGTATATTAAAAATCATATTTTATGTAATTAATTTTTGATAATAATTTTATAAATTAATAAAATTTATTTTTTTATTTTTATGAGAATCTATATGAGCAATATTTACATTACATTATGTATTTAATATTGTGCATGTGTATTTTTTATTATATATAGTAGTTAATATAATGTGCAAAATATAATGTGCAAAGTACGGTTTACGTACAAAAGACCAGATTATCAGTACTTGTAGAATATAGGTTTTGGTTCATAGTCTTAGATGGAACTGAACACACCATTAATAGGGTTGTAACACAGTATTTTAGTAGATCTATCTTAGTTACGGAGAATAGTATAATTCTGATTCACTATGTTAGTATATTTTGTGGATATTAAACAAGACTTCTTTAGTGTAATTATTTTTATACTGATTATTTAAAATAATTCACACATCACGATTATTATGAGTGTTTATACTCTTAATCCTAAAATAATTATTAAAAACGTTTATTTAATATTCGTTATTTTGATTCATAAAAGGTGACATCTTTTACGGGTCAATAGGTCCGGTGAGTTAAAAAACGGCATTACATAGATGGTAGATATTAATTATTGACGAAATTCACGTATAGAATAGAGATTGATAGTACCCCTTAAAGAAGTTTACAAGCTTTTATTATGTCAAATCCTGCATATAGATTTTATAATTCGACATATCACTTAAATTAAGCGGCAGATCTTAAAGAATTTTAGAAGAGATCAATTAAATATAATTGTAAGTAATTCAATTTAATCGACACGTATCTATACTCTTAACGTGGGGAGATAAATAAGTATTTAATAATAAGAGCTCGAAAGGTAATTTTTAAGAAAAAGACCGAGAGTGCAATTATAATTCTTTAATGGTATGAATTGTAATTAATATTTTAATAAATTAATTCTTAGTTGAATTGAATTTTTCTAATTACATTAAAAGTTCAAGTCTTATTTACTCCCTAGGTCTATGTTATAGCCTATATATACACTATTATAATCATTTGGCGCCAGTTGATTGATTATTAGGGTTTTAACACACTTGTGAGAATTCAAAAAATAACAAGACAGTCATAGCTAGGGTTTTTCGAGTACGAAGGATTAGAACTTACACTTTGTTCGTGTTTTAATATTTGAGAATATGGCAAAAAATCTAAGTTGAAGACAAAATTGCTGGTTCGTATCTTGGTCTTGAAGGATCGTTGTTCAAGTGCTGAAAAAAAAAATCAAATTAGAGATATTTCAATGGTATTATTCATATTCTGCCTTGTTAAGTATACCAAGATTTCTCTAAGACATTTATATGAGCATTTAAGACTTTTTAAAGTATTTGGATATGGTTGTAACTACAGCACACCTGGTAGTACTATGAGAAGAAAACGAACATAAAATTTAATCATTAATAAAAATTATTATATTGTTCTTTAACTATTTTAATTTCTATGAGCATAGGATGATTGTAATGTAGAAGAATACGATTAAATTAATTATAAGTGGCTATGTATTCATTGTCATCAAATTGTTGATTGATTTGAAATTTTTTTTGAATTACACTAATATTTAGAGATTCAATATCAATATCAACTTCATCTAAATGAGAAAAATTTGCTAGGCGATATATTGTTTGTGGTATTTTATTCTTTCGTTGTCAAATTCTAATTAATGGAATATCAGTAGATCTTCTACTAGCTGTAAAATTATGTGTAGGTGTAAAAAATCTTTAAGATGGTAGAGATTGAGATATTTGTAGTGGTGGTAGAGTACTTTCTATTTAAGAATTTTGAGCTTTGGGGAATTGTTGTGTTACATACCCATCATCATATTCAATAATTATTTTAGGAGTCATTAGGGTTTGATGTTGTAGTACTTTTAGGGGTAGCGCATTAAGAATATACCATATATTATCATCTTTGTCATCAATCTCCATAGCCTCACTCCATTGTATGACGCGCGGAGTAATAATTTGTGATTTAGAAAGATTAGCTTGAAATAAGATGGTAGATCCTTGAGAATTTGTAATACCCCTAAACATTGGAGCTGAAATTGTCATTGCACATAAATATACTCTATAGGTAACTTGTAAATTTAAAACATGTTCATTCATATAATATAGTTTAGTTTGTATATGTAGGGTTAATATTTTGATAATTGTGGGATCATGTAGAGGGACTTCAAAACTAGAGAAGCATTCAAAGTAAACAAGACCACGAACAAAACTAGTTTTAATTGTTCCTAATAAGGCAGCACCATAATTTAAATGTCTCATATCAGCTAAAGAACAAGTAATTGATTTATTTAAATTGAGTCTCGTTATTGGTTTAATTGCGACTTGAACTAAACCTAAATGTAAATAGTGAAATTTTTGTTCAAATTTGCGGAAGGTTGGAGTATCGAAAAGTTGAAATTTGGAATTGATTTGTTACATGTAGAACTTATTCAAGAGTTTTAATTTTGTATGTTTGTTTTAATTCAATTTTTTTATCATAAATTTTGAAAATAGATTTTATTGGCGTGGACCAATTTTGTAAAACATTTTCTATATCTTTTATCTGAATTTCACTTTGGTTGATAATCTGTGAAGGTTGTGAAGTATATTCACCAGTTAAAGCAGATGCGAAAAATCTAAATAATTTTCTTATTTTTACTAATTGATTTTAATTTACTGTGAGTGTCAACAGTTTCTCAATTAAGCTCAAACACGGTCATTCTTAAACCTAACAACTTACGAGTTTTTGCGATTTGGGTGTCACGCGGGTAGATTAAAACCACGTTTTGAATGGGTTTGACGATTTATCACTTCTACAACTACTCAAATTGCTCTGGTGCTATAAACACCTTAGTGCAAACAAAATGAAATTATTCAAATCTAAATCCGTTTCCTTGGACATAATATAGCACACGGAACTATTATACCACTAGATAGATTCATAGAATTTGTTAACAAATTTTCAGAGGAAATATTAAATAAAACACAACTACAAATGAAGTGATATTTTTATTTTAATAATAATAAACTATTTTTTTGAATAAAACAACTATTTTCTAAACTAAAAGATAATATTACTTTCTTCTAAATAAATAAAAAATAACGTTGTTTTCTAAAAAAATGCATGATAATTATTTCTTTTAAAAAAATAAAATTGGTTTTTAACAGCAAAAAAGAATGTAAAAAAATATAATATTTCGACTGGTTTCCTTTTTAACAACTAAGAGAATATTATCTTTTTACCAAATCAAAATAAACCCTAAAATTTAAATTTACTTTTAAACAACCACCTCAAAACATTATTTTCTGTCAAATCAAAAATTCAAATTTACTTTTAAACAACTAACTCAAAATATTATTTTTTATCAAATCAAAAGTTCAAATTTTCGTTTAAACAACCATTGATAATATTAATTAATTCCTATCAAATTAAAAATCAAATCAAATCTTCTTCTAATCAACCAAGATCATACTATTTTTTATCCAAATCAAAGATAAACCCTTCAATCAGTTTTCTTTCAGTAACCAATAAAATGCTATTTTCCTATCAAACCTAAAAAAATGAACCTTTAAACTGGTTTTATTTTAAACAACCAATATAATTGTACTTCTAACCAAATACCATTTACATGCCATTTTAGGCACACACACATCAAAGTGTGCATCTGTGCACGAATTATGATTGACTTGATTTTTATAAGAGGATAAATAGGCAACTCGATTAAGTTCGGCATTGCCATCTAAAAAAAATATGACATTTTCAAGATGCATAAAAATTGAAAATAATTTATTAAACTAAGAAAATTGGTAAAAGAGACGATGTTAGGTGCCTAACGCCTTTCCAACTTGTAATAGTGGATTTTCGAACCCATATCTCATTCAGAACCCATATCTGATTCATTCACATACCAAAACAAGTTATTTCAAATTAAGTCCGGCTAATATTGTGTTTTCAAAACAAATAGTTATTTTTTGGGCATTCTCTTGCCTTTTTCAAAACTTAAAACCTGATTTTCAAATCTTATTTTGCTTGCTCTACTTACTTTGAAAATGATTTTAAGAAGTGACATGACACACCCATGCTCGATGTTAGGTAGTGATTCTGTTTTTTCAAACTTATGACCCATCAAACAAATTTCTTTTTGTGTCGCATTTTATGCCATAATTTCTTTTTGGGACTGTCTCAAAAACACGAGAAACAAAACGAGAAGAGCAGAGATCCGAAAAAAAATTGGGGCACAACAACTGGCGACTTTGCTGGGGACATTTGAGGATTCTGGCCGCTTTCATTCCTTTTTATTTATCTTATTCAGTGGATTAGTTCCAATTTCTATGTATCACTTTATTTTAAGTTTCTATATTTTATTTATGAATTGCTTAACATGTTTGTTGAAGCAGTGCTTCCCAATTGCACAGGGCAAAAACAAAATGCGCAGGGACAAAAATTTACTTTATTTACAGTTTTTAGTACTTCTAAAAATTGCTTGGCATCCAACATTTCAAAAAAAAAAAAAATCTCTCTATTTTGTTTTCAAAAATCAAACTTCTTTACAATTATTCTGCACTACATACCTTTAGACCCTCAGGAGGCTCCTGTAGATGGATGCACACCGCTTCTGTTCGGCTGCTATAGTCCCAACTACATCATTTATCGAAAGGGCTCCTGCTCAGATAACCAACCTGAGAAGGTCACTTGTTGGACTAGAGGTTTGAAGATCTGGGAAAACGAGAAGAGCGAATACTTGAAAAAAAATCGAGGAGTGACAAAAGCTTACAGAAGAGTTATGCTGATCAGATGTGTAGACCTTAAGGCCTCGTTTTATAACCGGTGTAGGTAAGGTGAGATTAATAATAAGGTGAAATTTATGAAAGAGGTGGGATTCATTTTTTTGTATTTGATTTAGGTAGGATTGTTTAATGGATTACACAAACTATTGTTTATTTTGAGTGAGATATTGATATTGTGAGATAGGATTATATTTGTTAATTTTTAAAATTATTCTTGTAGTAAAAAAACTAATAAATATATTTTTTATTTTTTAAAGTAGCTCGAAAGGTTTACGTCTCTTGTCCAGATACCTATAAATATTGGTTCGAATACAGAAAAAAGTCGGCTACTTGTCACGTTTTTGATATTACACCTCAAAATAAAAACAAAATAAAAAATAGTGTTTTTCTTTTCTTTTTTTTTTTTTATAAAGATTTAAAATTATCCAAAGGAGGTTGTAGGCCAAAATAAAACTTCTCAATAGCATAGACTATTTCTATGACGGCTAGCAAAAGTTGATTAGTAGTGAAATTTGAATTGTCAATCTACTTATATAGCCGTCGTTTGACAAGAAAATCTCATAAGGGTTTTGATAATTTGTTGAAAAATCATCTGGGTGTTAGGATTAGTATACTGAAAATTATATTTTTAATATTTAATTTTATTTTAATAAAATTAATTTTTTATTTTATAAAAATTTTTATGAGTAATGTATACATATCATTTCTTTAATGTTATGCATGGATGTTCAATATTCTGTATAGTATTTAATTTAGTGTGTAGAGTACGGTTTACACAGAGAATATCAGAATTTAGATTCCTGCAGAATATAAGTTTTATGTTCATAGTTTAGATGGAAATTGACATATTATCAGTACGATTGTAACACAGAATTTTAGTAGACCTGTTTTGGTTACGGAGAACAGATAATAACGTCGTCTATTGTTCCGACTCTTTGTGCTAGTACACTTTCTGTGTATTAAACCGGATACATTAGGGTAATTAATTTTATACTGACTATATAAATTAATTCACACCACAAGGTTATTATGAATAGTGCTTATTCTCTTAATCCTGAAATAATTATTG
>JAOTRH010221693.1:0-10499 GCA_034768845.1 Heliamphora exappendiculata
GACGACACCGTCACCCTCCGCGACCGCGACTCCCTGGAGCAGGTCCGCGTCCCGATCGAGGGCCTCGGCGACGAGCTCGTCAAGCGCCTCGAAGCGCCCTGGCAGAGCCCCAAGCTCGGCTGACGTCCGCACCCCGGACGTTCACCCGAAATTCAAGCGCAGCGCCCGTTCGGCCGAATAGGGTCGGAAAGATCCTGCTCGTCCCTCTGAACGGAGACCGAATTGGCGCAAGAGTTGAACATCCCTGATCGCGACGCGACCGTGAAGGTCCGGAATCCATGGCTGGTTGTGCTGTGGTCGATCATCACGATCGGGATCTACCACTTCGTCTGGTGGTACAAGGTCAACAAGGAGATGAAGGAATTCGGCGAGTCGCGCGGCTACGACCTCGGTCGCAACCCGACGAACTCGTTGCTCGCGCTGGTCCCCGGCTTCCTGATCATCATCCCGCCGCTGGTCACCTACTGGCGTGGGACCAAGCGCGTGCAGGGCACCGCGGCGCTGGCCGGCCGCGAGCCGGTCAACGGCTGGCTCTGCCTGGTCCTCTACCTCCTGATCGGGGTCGCCTTCCCGGCCTACCTGCAGGTCTCGCTGAACCACGTGTGGGAGCAGGAATTCGGCACGGGCGTCCCCACCGACGCCGACCCGATGCCGGCGAAACTCGCCTGACCCGCTAACTCGACAGGAACGCTTCGACCGCGGCCGCGTCAGCTTCAAGCTGACCGGCCGCTTTCTCGGGGACCTTCTCGAGGTGCTCGATCTCGACCTTGCCCTTCGGCATTCGCCAACGGGCGACGGCACGGCCCTTGACCAGGGCGAACGGGTAGAAGATCCCGTTGCTCGTGACCAGGCCCTTGTGAGGGCCGATCACCGCCTCGCGCGAGGTCCAGCCGAGCAGCAGCGGGTCGAAGGCGCCGAGGAGGCGCGACGGCGGGAGCGGTGCCGGGTCCTCGCGCTTGCGTAGGTCGACCAGGCCGTCGCCGAGGTCGACGATCCGGCGTGCGATCTTCCCCAGGCCCGTGCGGGCGGCACCTAGCGTGATCCCCGCCCAGCGGGCGAGGTCGGCGTCGGTCGCCGGACCGTGTCCGACGAGGTAACGCAGGGCGAGCTCGCCGAGCGCCGCGTCCGGGTCGGGCGCGGGCTGCTCGCCCAGCCAGTCGCGCGGATCGACGAACGCCTGCTCCTTGCCGACCATCGGGCCGCGGATGCAGGCTCCGTGGAGGCTCGCGTAGTAGAGGACGTGGACCAGCGCCTGGCCCTCGGTCGGCACGCCCGCCGAATCGAGCGCGTCGCGCAGCTCCGCCCGGGTCCGGGGTCCGTCGGCGAGGGCGCGGCGCACCGTCTCGACGCCGCGGTCCGCCTCCTCCCCCACCCCGGTCTGCCGCAGCCGAGTCCGGCTCGAGGTCCAGAGCGGCGGCGTCGTCAACGCCTGCAGCAGCGGGTAATCCTCGGGGCGGATCAGGTGCAGGGTGCCGCGGTTGACCCAGGTGACGATGAGGCGGCGCTCGTCGAGCGCGCGGTCGACGTCGGAGGCCGCGAGCCCCTCGCTCCGTGCCCGCACCGCCAACCGCGCCCCGCGCGGATCCTGCGCCTGGACCGCCAGCAACCGCTCCGCCACCTCCTCCGGCGAACGCGCCGGCCTGGTCGCGAGCCCCTGCGCGGTGATCCGCGCGGCGTGGATGCGCTCAGCTGTTCCTTTTGGTCCTCTGGAGACCATAAGGAACAGCCAGGGGGCTCAGTCCTTGCCGCTGAGCCGGTTCCAGGCCTTGGTCCAGAAGCTCGGCTCGGGCTCGCCCGCGACATCGTCCGGGGAGACCTCGATCGAGCCGGGGTTCTTCCCGGGCGCGGCCAGCTTCGCCGCCGCCGCGGCGTCGATGTTGAGGACCACGCCGCGCTCGTAGATCGCTTCCACCTCGGGCGCGTCGACGAATTTGTGGCCGCCCGGCCTGTGCGGCGTGGTGTCGAAGACGATGCCGTCGAAGAGGTCGGCCTCGGGCGCGTCGAGCACCTTGACCACGGTCCCCAGGTTCACCTCGTCCGAGGAGAAGACGGGGATGCCGCGTTTGGCGACCAGGTAGGAAACCTTCACTCCTAGATCTTCCATGGCGCGAGCCTAACGGAGCCGGTCCGCCGCCAGGCGTCCCCGCGTACACTCGTTCTGGGAACACCTGACCGGGAAGGGATGCGCATGGGAACGAACTTGGCCTCGATCGTCAGCGCGAGCGCCGCTCGCGACGCCGCCGCGCCGGCGGTACGGCTCGGCGACCGCACGATGACCTACGGCGAGCTGGAGGACGGCGTCGCCCGCGTGGCGTCGCTCCTGCTCGAGCACGGCCTCGAGCCCGGCGACCGGGTCGGGGTGATGCTGCCGAACGTCCCCGAGTTCCCGCTCGCCTACTACGGCGCACTGCGCGCAGGCGGGATCGTCGTGCCGATGAACGTCCTGCTGAAACGGCGCGAGATCGCCTTCTACCTGGAGGACTCGGGGGCGAAGATCCTGCTCGCCTGGCACGGGTTCGTCGAGGAGGCGCGAGCGGGGGCGGAGGAGGTCGGCGCCGAGCTGATCGCGGTCGAGCCGGAGGAGTTCGCGACGACGCTGGCCGCGCTCGAGCCGAGCGCCGAGACGGCCGAGGTCGACTACGAGGACACCGCGGTGATCCTCTACACCTCCGGCACGACCGGCAAACCTAAGGGTGCCGAGCTCGCCCACCGCAACCTCGACGAAAACTCGGAGATCATCTCCCGCACGACGCTCCAGATCGAGGCCGGCGACGTGGTCCTCGGGGCGCTGCCGCTCTTCCACACCTTCGGCCAGACGGTGGCGATGAACGCCTCGATGCGGGTCGGCGCGGTCCTCACGCTGGTGCCGAAATTCGACCCCGGCGAGGCGCTGGCGACGATCGACCGCGACCGCGTCACCCACTTCTACGGCGTGCCGACGATGTACGGGGCGATGCTCCACCACCCCGAACGGGAGAAGTTCGACACCTCCACCCTGCGCCTCTGCAAGACCGGCGGCGCCTCGATGCCGGTGGAGGTCCTGCACGGCTTCGAAGAGGCGTTCGGGACCGAGCTGATCGAGGGCTACGGCCTCTCCGAGACCTCCCCCGTCGCCTCCTCCGGCCACCCGGGCCAGGTGCGCAAGCCGGGCTCGATCGGGACGCCGATCGAAAAGGTGGAGATGCGGATCGTCGACGAGCAGGACGACGAGGTGCCGACCGGCGAGGTCGGCGAGATCGTGATCCGCGGCCACAACATCATGAAGGGCTACTGGGGACGCCCGGACGCGACCGCCGAGGCGATCCGCGACGGCTGGTTCCACAGCGGCGACATGGGACGCGAAGACGAGGACGGCTTCTTCTTCGTCGTCGACCGCAAGAAGGACATGATCATCCGCGGCGGCTACAACGTCTACCCGCGCGAGGTCGAGGAGATCCTCTACGAGCACCCGGCGATCCGCGAAGCCGCGGTCGTCGGCGTTCCCCACGACGAGTGGGGCGAGGAGATCGGCGCCGCCGTCGTCCTCACGCCGGGCGAGGAGGCCGCTCCGGAGGAGATCAGCGCCTACGTCCGCGAGCGCATCGCCGCCTACAAGTACCCGCGCGTGGTCTGGTTCCTGGAGGAGCTGCCGAAAGGCCCGACCGGCAAGATCCTGAAGCGCGAGATCGAGGTCCCGGCGCAGGTCAGGTGACGAACTCGGCGAGCCACTCGACGAGGAAGGGCTCCATCACCCGGTAGCCGCCGTCCGGCTCGCGTTCGACCAGCTCGCGGTCGACGAGGGCTTTGAGAGCGACCTGGACGGAGCTCGCCGCGGACAGCTGGTGGCGGGCGCGGTAGGGCCCGGCGAGCGGCCGACCGGGCTCGCGGGCGAGCGCTTCGAGGAGCAGGCGCTGGCCCGCGGAGAGCCCGTCCCAGACCAGCGAGAAGTGGGCGTGCTCGGACCGGAGCACGAGCTCCAGCGCGCGGGTCAGCTGTTCGGCACCGGCGGTCCCGTCGAACGGCGTCTGCTCCCAGAGCGAGTAGCAGAGCTCCTGGGTGGCGTAGGGATGGCCGCGGGTGATCCCCAGCGCCTGCTCGCACACCTCCGGGTCGATCCCCTTGCGGGTGGTGTCGAAGCGGCGGCGGATGAAGCGGGCGAACTCCCCGACCGGGATCAGGCCGATCTCCATCTGCTTGGCGCTGCGCCAGAACGGCTCGTTGGCGTCGCTGAAGAGCTCCTGCATCACGTGGCGCTTGCTGCCGAGGTAGACGTGGCAGACGTCGGGCTGTGCCTGGAAGACCGACCGCAGGAGCTTCGGAAAGTTGGGGTCCAGGTCGACGATCTCCTGGAACTCGTCGAGGATCAGGACGACCCGCTGGTCGCGCTCGGCGGCGACCTTCGCCGGCATCTCGAGCAGCATCTCGATCGTCCGGTCGAGGTCCTCCTCGGCATGTCCGACCCCGAAGGAGAAGCTGAGGCCACCGTCGATCGGATCGACGGTGATCGTCGGCGCGATCCGCAGCCCCTGGAACATCGACAGGGCCTTGTCTTTGAGCCGCGCCCTCGGCGCCGCGACGTCAGCGTAGATCGCCGCCGCCAGGCGCTCGGCGAAGCGCGCCTTCGTCGGCGCGGTCATCACGTTCAGGTAGGCGACGAGGCCCTTCTTCCGCCGCATCGAGGCGGCGGCCTTGAGGACCAGCGACGACTTGCCGAGCCGCCGCGGCGCGAACACGACCAGGTCCTGGCCGTTACGCATGTCCGCCTCGACCTCGGCGAGCTCCTCGGTGCGGTCGGCGAACTCGTCGACGACGAAGTTGCCGAAGCGGAACGGGTTGAGCGGGGCGGAATCCATATGGAGGCTACGTTAACTGATTACGTAGGCCAACGTTATGTAAGTTTACGTAACGGTGATCGACGTTGCGTCGAGTTCAGCCACCATCAGGCCTCCTGGCCAGACAGCCAGTTTCGCGGTACTCTCGGGTTCCAGGTGAACCTAGACATGGATCGGGGTTGAGATGAGCGTCGCTTCCCAGAGTTTGATGGACAACATCAGCTACGAGGACCTCTACAAGCGCTGGGAGCAGGGGAACTGGTCGGCCTACGACATCGACTTCTCCGCCGACGTCGCCGGCTGGAACGGGCTGAGCGACATGCAGCGCGCCTCGGCGATGTGGATCTACTCGATGTTCTTCTACGGCGAGGACCGGGTGGCCGACACGCTGGCGCCCTACGTCACCGCCGCGCCGACCGAGGAGCAGTCCTACTTCCTCGCCACCCAGCAGGTCGACGAGGTCCGCCACTCGATCTTCTTCCACCGCTTCTTCAAGGAGGTCATCGGGGTCGGCGGGGAGACGATCGAAGACACCCTCGCCTCCACCCTCCCGCAGCTGAACTGGGGCTACCGCGGTGTCTTCGACCGCCTCGACCGGATGGCCGCGGAACTGCGCAAGGACACCTCGCTGCCGAAGTACGCGCAGGCGATCACGCTCTACCACCTGATCGTCGAGGGCAG
Source organism: Heliamphora exappendiculata (assembly GCA_034768845.1). Lineage (NCBI taxonomy): Eukaryota > Viridiplantae > Streptophyta > Magnoliopsida > Ericales > Sarraceniaceae > Heliamphora > Heliamphora exappendiculata. The sequence continues at coordinate 5,493 of JAOTRH010221693.1, forward strand.
CCTCGCCCAGCCCGGCCAGCACTTCATCGAGGACTTCTTCGCCAAGGGCGAGACGATGCCCGGCTTCAGCGCCGGGATGGCGAACGTCTCCCGTGACGAGCAGCGCCACATCGGCTTCGGCGTCAAAGTCCTCTCCGAGCTGCTGGCGCCGAGCCACCCCGCCTCGGAGGAGTGCCGCGCCGCGGTGATCGAGCTGCTGCGCGAAGTCCTCCCCTACAGCCCGGCCGTCTTCCGCCCGCCGAACCTCGACCGCGCCTACACCGAGTGCTACGGCTTCACGATGGAGGACATCTACGCCTTCGGCCTCAAGCTCGTGCGCCAGCGCTGGCGGACGATCGGATTCCCGACCGAGGAGATGCCGCCCGGCGTCTTCCCCTTTCCCGCCGACCGCTCCGAGGAGGAGATCGCCGCCGACCAGGTGAAGCTGATGCTCGGCGGGATCATGGGACCGGCGGACGGCAGCGTCGCCCCGAGCACCGACCCGGAGCTGATGCGCCTCTGGTTCGACGTCACCGCCCGCGCCGCCGACCCCTCCGCAGCCAACGGCACGCCGCTCGTCTACCAGTGGAAGTTCAGCGACGCCGATCCCTGGCACCTGGTGATCGGGAACGGCACGGCCCGGGCCGAGCCCGGCCTCGCCCCTGACCCGGCGGTGACGATCGAGGCGTCCTGGGCCGACTGGCTGGCGACGACCAAACCCGACGCGAACCCGCTGAAGCTGGTGCTGACCCGCAAGGTCCGCCCACACGGCAGCCTGCGCGAGCTGGCCCGGATGCGCAAGGTCTTCGCCTAACCGCGCAACCTTCAACATCCTGGCCGGTTAAAGCCGGCATGAAGCTGAGCAATCGCATCCTCGCGAGCGTCGCCGTCGTGGCTGCGCTCGCCGTCGCCCCGGCTGCCGCCCAGGCAGGGACGGTAAGCGTGGAAGAAACTCGCGGCAACGTGAACCATTCGGTGCTCCATTTCGCCGCGGCGCCCGGCGAGCAGAACAACGTCCAGGTCTCCCCGGTCACGGGTGGCAACACGGCGGAACTCGAAGCGAACGCGATCGTGACCATCCGCGACACGGGCGCCGGTCTGTTTCCGGGGCCCGGCTGCACCGGCGGCGGCTGGAACGGCGCCCCCGCGACCTGCAAGCTCCATCTACCGCGCGACTTCGAATATGAAAACAACTGCGGCATAGGCTGCGCGACGCCGATTTCCGGCACCGCCTGGCAGGACGCGATGCGGATCGAACTCGGCGACGGGAACGACAGCTTCGACGGTACCGCGTTCGCCGGCAGCGGCCTGAACAGCTGGCCGATGACCGTCAGCGGCGGCACCGGCGACGACACGATCGCCACCGGAACGGGTGACGATTCGATCACGCCGGGGGCCGGGAACGACGTCGTCCGGCCCGGCGGAGGCACCAACCGCGTGATTGCCGATTCCCAGCCGGACGGCAACGACAAGCTCGAATTCGAAGCCGGGGCCCTCAGCGTGGTCGACGACTCGGCGCGGACCGAACCCCTCCACCTCGCAAACCACGTCCTCGGGGCGACCGGGGAAGAAGACACGATCTCCGGGTTCGCCATGGTCGTCGGAGGCTCCGGGGACGACGAATTCCTCAGCAGCGGAGAATGGCTCGCGGGTGGTCCCGGTAACGACAAGCTGATCGGATCGTCCGGCAAGGACTACATCTACGGCGGCCCCGGCAACGACACGATCCGCGGAGAAGCCGGCGACGACTGGCTGTTCGGGGGCGACGGTGACGACACCGTCGAAGGCGGCGCCGGCAACGACCACATCTACGAGTACGAAGTCGAAGAAGTGGCGGAAGAAAGCAAATTCGACCCCGGCAGTTCGTGGACGACCAAGCAGCGGCCGAGCTCCGGGAACGACAGGATCCTCGGCGGAGAAGGCGACGACTACGTCCGCGCCGGCCCCGGGAACGACACCGTGGAAGGCGGCGCCGGCAACGACACGCTCTACGGGGAAGAAGGCGACGACACGATCGAAGGCGGTGCCGGGGACGACTTCGTAGGCGGCGAAGAAGGCGACGACACGCTGCGCGGCGGCGAAGGCAACGACACCGTCTCCGGTGCTTACAACTCCGAGGTGCTCGGCGCCGGGACCGGCGTCGACACCGGCGTCGACTCGATCGAATGCGGGCCCGGAGAAGACCTCGCTAGGGCCAATCCCTGGGACAAGGTGACGAATTGCGCCAAGACGCAGACGGTCCGTGCGCTCGAAGTCACGAGGATCGGCCACAACCGGAAGCACGGCACGGCGACGGTGTTCTTCACCGCCCAGGCGATGAAGGAAGTGACGGTCGCGATCGGCGGCAAGGGTGTGCGGCCGCTGACCTACGTCCCGCCCGCTCCGGTAACTCCGGTCACGAAAGGCTCGTTCACGGTGCGGGCCCGGGGGAGCGCCCTGGCGAAGCTGCGGCGCACGGGCAAGGTGACGCTGAACCTGGCGATCACCTGGCAGCCCGCGGGTAAGCCATCGGCGACCGAAACGCGGACAGTCAACCTGGTGATGAAGAAGAAGCACAAGGCCAAGCGGCACGTGAAGCAGCACACGTCGCACCATCACTCGCGACGCCACTGACACACCGGGCACCCTTCGCTATTGCCCTCCCTTTTCGCGGGGTAATAGCGAAGGGTCGCTAGGAGATCGGTGGGCGGAGGTCCGCCCAGGGGCGCTCGGCCTCGATCTGGGCGGCGAGCGAGAGCAGCAGGGGCTCGCTTTCGGGGCGGCCGATGATCTGGATCGCCAGCGGCATGCCGTCGGCGCCGAGGCCGAAGGGGATCGACATCGCCGGGTTGCCGGTGTGGTTCCAGGGGACGCAGTAGGGATAGAAGCGGCTCATCCCGAGCACCGTGTGGAGGGCGCCGCGGCCCTGCCAGCGGCGGATCGGCAGCGCCGTGCCCCCCATCACCGGCATCACCAGCACGTCGACGTCGTCGAAGATCGCGTTGATGCGGGCGATCTCCGCGGGACGGTTCGCCATCGCCTTTTCGTAGAGCGCCTCGGGCAGGAGGCCGCCGAGCTTGCCGAAGCCGCGGGTGCGCCGTTCGAGGCGCTCCGGCAGCGGCACCTCTTCCACCGTTTCGGCGACGCCCTTGAGGAAGCGGGCGGTGATCGTGTTGCCGACCGTGCCCCAGTCGGGATCGCGCTGGGAGACGTCATGGCCAAGCGTGGCGAGGAAGGCGGCGGCATCGGCGGTCGCCCCCTTCACCTCGTCGGAGACGGTGGGCGGCGCGATCGCGCGCGGCGCCAGGGTCGACCAGCCGACCCGCAGCTTCCCGGGCGAGTCCTTCACCGACTCGACGAAGGGCTTGGCCGGGGGCGCGGGCGCTTCGTCCTCGGTCGAGCCGCCGGAGACGACGTCGAGCCAGAGCGCGGTGTCCTCGACCGAGCGGCTGAGGCAGCCTTCGACCGCGAGCCCGCGCCAGCCTTCCTTGCGGGGCGCGAGCGAGACGCGGCCGCGACTCGGCTTCAGCCCGAAGAGGCCGTTGCAGGCGGCGGGGATGCGGATCGAGCCGGCGCCGTCCCCGGCCGAGGCCACCGGCACCATGCCGGCCGCGACCGCCGCGCCCGAGCCGCCGCTGGAGCCGCCGGGCGTGCGCTGCGGGTTCCAGGGGTTGCGGGTGACGCCGTAGGTCGCCGACTCGGTGAAGCCGCAGATCGCCAGCTCCGGCAGCAGGGTGAGGCCGACGATGATCGCGCCCGCCTCGCGCAGTCGCCGCACCACCTCGGAGTCGGCCTTGGCGGGGACCTCGAAGGCATCGGTGCCGTGCGTGTTGATCTCCCCGGCGACGTCGATTTCGTCCTTGATCGCAATGGGCACGCCGAGCAGCGGCCGGTCGTCACCTGCGCTCCGCCGCGCCTCGGCCTGCTCGGCCTCGAGCATCGCTTTGTCGGCGAACACCTTGCGGAACGCGTTCAGCTCGGGGTCGATCCGGTCGATCCGTTCCAACGACTGGCCGACCAGCTCGGTCGGACTGACCTCCCCGGCACGCACCATCTCGGCCTGCCTGGCAAGCCCCACGAACGCGATCTCGTCTCCCCCCTTCGGCACGCCGCGATCCTACCTGGCCCACCCTCGCCCAAGTCGCATCGGGTGTGTCAAAAGTGCAACTTTTTGGCTTATAGAGCCAAAATCGAGAGATCGTGCGCTACCGTCGAAGAATGACTCTGACCGAAGCCAAGCAGCAGCTCGAACAGCTTGAGCCGATACCCCCGCCCCCTCCCGGACCAACCTACGATCACATCGTCGGCAACCAGATCCGATGGACCTTGAAGGTCTTCCGCTACTGGCACTACCAGCGCAAGGTCCGCAAGCTGGAAGCGGTACTCCGGCAGTCAGCATGACCGCCCTCGACGCGGAGAAGATCCGCTCCGTCGTACAGGTATGCCTGACCACGATCTTCGTCGTCGCGGGTTTCGCTGTTCTGTTGTTCGGGCTCGGCCAAGAAGGAACCGCCAGACTCGCAGCCGGATGGCTCGGTGCGGTCTTGGGGTTCTGGCTGCGGTGAGGATGGTTGGCCGGCGGGGGCGGCCGTCCGAGGGGCGATGTCCTGGGCGTCTCACGGAGGTCCTGGCAGGCTGTGACCTCCGTGAGACGCCCAGGACGGGAGGGAGTGCGTGTTTCGCCAAGGGTTCGTGCGTGAGTCGCCACGTCCGGCCGGGGGAGGTCACGAAGTCGTGGGAGAGATGCCGGGAACTCCACGCTTCCCCATGACTTCCTCCTCTCTCCGTGGACTTCCGTGACGGTTCCGTCGCTTCTCTCCGGGGCCCAGAACGCGCTGCATGCATTGGGGTCCCTATAGCGGCCCTAATGCATGCAGCGCTGAAGTCGATGTTGTCCAACACGCACGGAAGCGTGGACTTCCCACGCTCTCCGTCACGACTTGCGGGTCTCTTCACGACTCCGTCTCTCTCCCGTGCGCCTCGCGTGACCCGGGCGCGACGATCCTTCGTCCACTCAACATGACCCGGCCGTCCCGGCCACGGCCACAG
>JAOTRH010221704.1:0-10499 GCA_034768845.1 Heliamphora exappendiculata
AAAAAATAAGGTTAAAAATCGTTGACTTCCCAATGATGACTTTTTGCTTTTTAAATTTTAGTAAATTTTACTTTACTAAAATGCTAAAAACTTAGCTTTAAACCTACCAAATGAAACCTTAGTCTTTTATTGAGCCCCGCCGGGACTTGTTTTGTTTTGTTTTTTTTTTATTTTTTATTTTTTATGACTAAGTATTAGAATCAGTTTGCACATTTCGGTTAATTTTAAGACTTTGAAATTAACAGTCGAACAAATTTTTAATAATCATAAAAAAATTTGAACTAGTAACTATTAGTGAATAAATCCAAACCTCGCTAGTAGTTATTTTAAGAAGTGAATAGCTAAACCAAACTTAGATCTAATTTGTGATAAAATTTTGTTATTTAATTTATATATTTTTTAATAGTTTTTCTCATTAAAATAAATTAAAAATAATAATTAAGAAAAAATAAAAATTAATAAATCAAATAAACAGCTATTTTACACTAAACATAAATTTTAAAAAATTATAATAATTTTTTTACTAAAAACGAAAATGGCAAAAAACCAAACTTTTAAGTAAGTTGCCAATCGAGCCTAGTCACTTTAATTTAAGTTTTTTGACTTTTTATTTTTTTAGCTTAAAATTATTCTTACGATTAACTAAACTAATTTTTATTTATTTGATTTAAAAAAATTTAAAACAAAAAATTTGATTTAAACACATGTTGTCATATCAGGCTAAACTATTATTTAACAAAAGTTGGATGGGTTTATGAAAATAAAGTGTTTCACATTTTATTAATGAGCAGAATTGTTTCATCGATATCTCATTGGCAAACTATATATCCCATAATTAATGGAGCATTCGTTTAAAATTTAAATCCAAAAAAAAAAAACCATTATAAATCGTGATTGAACGGTCAATTTGAGTAAATTACACTACACTCTCCTAAGATTTGTATTTGATTTAGCTAAATTATACTAATCTCTCTTAAGAATTAGATTAAATACCTTTAATTTCACATGTTTAAAAATTTATATTATTATTTTTAGTATTTAATTTTATAACTGACATCGTTAAGTTTGATTAGTGAACTAACATTTGACTAAGTTGATCAGTGAACTAACATTTGACTACTAATGTCGCCAAGCAAAGCAATGAATATATTCTTTCATATTTATCCCCAGAGGTTATGAAGGACAAGAAATTCACTCTGAAGAAGAAAGTTTGGGACGCCCGAGCCGTAGTAAAGGAGGTAGATTTCCTGAATATCTCTAATTTTCTTGCAAAATTTCTCATTTTCTCAGCTTATTTTCCCGGAATTCCGTCGACGGGATGCCTCCTCGGTTACTTATCTCTAATCGGCGCAAAAAACAGGACACGTTACGATTCCAACAGCTGCCACGCTGGACTTAACACCTTTGCAAGGCTCCACAACGACCATCTTCGACAAGCCCTGGTGAAGCTGTGGCTAGAATTCCCTAGCCCTCAAATTGTTTACACCAACTATTCAAAGCCTTCGTGGCACTCATTCGCAATCACACAATCTTAGGGTGGTTCATAAATTAGTCGTTAATGGAGGCTTGTTGTGGATTGGGAATTGAAACGAGTTTCATCGAAAAAACGCAACCTCTGGTAATCTGTTACTTGGAAAGAGCACAACCTTTGGTGGAAGCAGAAGAACTAAAGGAATGAATGAGAACCAAAGGTGAGACTAAGGACGCCGGCGCCGACAACGACGATGAAAACATTGCGAGCGCTTTCGAAAAAAATATCAGTTCAATTTGGGGGTTTTGCCTGCGAAGAACGATTTATCTGAGGAAATTGGTTCGTTAAAGATTCACCATCAATATGTAATTTCCATGAATTGGTTTCGCATGTTGGGGTTTTCGCATGAGGAAATTTGGGCTTTCGCATGAATTGAACAACGCGTTACAAAAAAGCAGTTTTCCTTGTCGGATTTCCTCTTGTGTGGCGGCGAAGCCTTGAAGTTTATTCGGGATTTTTCCCTTCGGAGGGACGATGATGATGGTGAATTGGATTTCGATTGTATTAATCGCGATGTAAGTTGATTAGGAATTTGTGCGGAGTTTGTCGATTTCTAGCGATTATCGGAGATTTTGTCATGTGGAAATTCTGGTGATGTGAAGTGGGCGATGAATTGAATGGCGAGTTGAGAAAAAGAAATTTTCCTTGTCATATTTTACGGTATTCTGGTACAATGTACAGGGAGGACATGGGAGGATGAGCTTGTTTAATTTCTTTCTCAAATCCTGTTGCCGCCAATTTTCTCTTCTATAATCCATATTTACATAAGAAATTGTAGATGAATTTGAGAGATGAACTCGTCTTCCTCAAGTTCAAGTTTCCAGAAGTCATCATGCACTGCATCATGTAGAAGGTGAAAAGAGGCTCCATGGCCCAAATGAATTTGTAATTGTAGATGAATTAGTAGACATGAACTCGTCTTCCTCGAATTCAAATTTCCAAAAGTCATGTATTGCATTATGTAGAAGGTGAAGAAAGGCTTTGTGGTCTAAATTATTGTCTTTTGGTTTCTTAGATTTCTAGTAGTTATTGGTTGTTTTTCTATGGGTTTTATTTTCTTTGGATTTTTGGTGAGATTTCATTGATGTGTCTCTTTTGAGAGATGGGGAGAGAGTAGGAAGTTTTTTTCCAAGGATAACTTAGTTATTCAACTATTTTTATTAACGACCTTAAAATTTAAAGGTGACAATATAATTTTTTTAAATGCCCAAAGTTGATTATATTTGATCAAAACTCAAAAAAAGAAGGTAAAATTTGCCCAAAAATTTAATTATAAAAATGAAGGATGGTTGCTTTTGAAAGCTGAAATAAAAAAAATAATAGCATTTCTTCAATTTGAACCACACACGGCTTAAACACACAAATTATACGCGATCAAGAAAATTTCTTACATGTCATCTTATTTATTTTTTTAATAATTTCTCGTTTCCATAGCTAGGAACATGTCTTTGGAATATCTTATTTATTTAATTTGTATTTATGTTTTATTTTTTACCTAGACTGTCCTTGCGGGTGTGCATTGTTGTATATTTATGATACCACTTATTTAAAGATAAGAATAAAAGGAAACAATATTTAAGGGATATGAAGATTTTAAATATTTTTTCTTATAATTTTAGTACCTTTTTTTTATTGGGAAAAAAGAATCAATACAAAAGTATTGACCAAAGCCAGAGCAAGGTCAATACAAGGCCTAAGCTAAATCCTTCTCGGCAATTCTCTGGATACTTAAAATTCTATCTATATATAGTATTTAATATAACTACAATGAAACTATGATATTGCAATGTTTCGAGAATAATTGAGGATTAATAATATTACATACCAAAAAAATATTTAAAAACTTATTCAAAAATCAAAATTAATAGTTTAAATTCCCTAATAATTGGGGTGTTTAAAATTGTTGGACCTACTAGCTTATAGATAGTAACTTATAACAGAAGTTATAAATACTTGATAAAAATTATAATTTATAACTGAAATAGAAAAAAAATAACTAAAACTTATAGTAAATATTATTAATGTTTAAAAAATATTATAATTTATAATTAAAATTAATAATAAAAAATTAAAAAATAAGCCAAAAAACTTCACCAAACACCCTCAATATGACATACACAATACATAATTAAATTTAATTTATTCTTAACAATTTTTATGCGATCAAACTGGACAACTTACATAAACACATCAATCGTCATATATTACAAAACTTTTAAATACATACCCAATTCCATCCTTGAAAAATAAATAACTACAATTTACAAACACAAAAATCATGTGTTCACCTCGTCAAAAACTTGTGTTCAGATCCCATCAATTGAGTTCTTTAGGCTCCCACCAAGCAACGACAGCAGACCCCCGCCGTGCACCCTCCCTTCTGTAACCACGAAGCCAGAGCTCTTTCTCACGCCGTCGGCGGCGGCGGCGCCGCCACCGCCACCACCACCGCTTCCCCCCGCACCACCCCCTTCGCGTACTTCCCCTCGTTTCTCAGAGCTCAACGGTCTTGAATAAGACGACGAGCACTTCATCGACAGGGGAACAAGTACCTGAGGGGGTATGAGGTGTTGCCTTTTAGCAGCCTTTCCCCGCGAGTCTATAGAATCCGAGTCTACGCTCACTCCCGACGAAGAACAGTTGTTGTCGAAGCCGCTCGCCGCGGTTGAAGATGTCGAGACGAGCCCATGGAAGAGCCCCGACTCAATCCTTCCTCCCTTGTTTTTCTCCCGCTCCCGCACCATATTGCTGTGAGCAGCGCAGAGTCCGCTCTTCCCTCTCGCGAATTTCTCGCATTTTCCATCTCCCCAATTGCACCGCTTCCCCCCGCCGTGCGCCTTGCAGAAGTCGGTGCTGCCCTGAGCGCTCTTCCTGCAGTTTTCGAATTTGCACCGCTTCCCTCCACCATGCCGGACACAGCAATCTGTACGGCCGCGCGCGCTCTTCGTGCATCCCGGGACATTGCACCGCTTTCCACCACCGTGGGCGACACAGAAATCCGTGCCTCCGTGGACGCTCTTCGGGCAAATCCCACCACCGTCAAAAAGGCAGCGCTTCCCTCCGCCGTGTCCTTTGCACAGCGGTGTGCTCCCTTCGGCGCCTTTCGTGCACCCTGCGAATACGCAACGCTTTCCACCACCGTGCGCCTTGCAATACATGGTGCTCCCTTGAGCACCGTTGCTGCAACCTTGGGACTGGCAGCGCCGCCCACCTCCATGGGAGATGCACAACCCAATATGGCCCTCGGCACTGCGGGTGCAGCCACCCACCTTACACCTTTTCCCTCCCCCGTGCCTAATGCAAAGCCCCGATTTTCCCCGTGCCGCCTTGGTGCACCCACCCGGATGCCCACACCGTCTTCCACCACCGTGTGCTATGCAGTAGTCTGTCCTTCCCTCGGCACTTTTAGTGCATCCCAGATGCTGGCACCTCTTTCCTCCTCCGTGAGCCTTACAGTAGGCAGCCCGACTCTCGGCACCTTTGTTACACCCAGGTTTCTGGCATCTCTGTCCACCCCCATGCCCAATACAAAGACCCGTTGCCCCTCGTGCCACTTTTGGACACCCTTCAAACTTGCATTTCTTTGGAATGCCGGTTCTGCGTTCTGATGCAGGCTCAGAGACAAAGCTGATTGAGTAATCTGTGACAGCTGAAGGTTCAGAGCTTAACTGATCAGAAGTGCTGAAACGGGATTTGGTCCCGGGTTCTAAAAGTTCTTGCGTTCGAAACATGATTTTTCTACCATCCATTATTGGAGCCAAAACAAGCGATGGCATATAACCACCCGAACTTTTGGCCGAGGTAGAACCCTCATCTACAATGGGAATCCCGAGTCTATTACCATCGACAGAGAGTTTGTGGGGGTGATGAGATGCCTTCCGATTACTCTCTGCTGAAACTGGAAAGTCAAATATGCTGGAAACTTCCTCGTTCCCTCCAGAAAGGCCAAGTTTCAGAACTGAATCACCGTCAGATGACAGCCCCCGATCCACGACAGGGGCCAACCCTTTGCTTTTGTTAGCCCGACCTGTATAATAGTTATCAGAATATGCACATGGTGTTGGACCCAATCCAAGTACCAACCTGCAACCATCATCAGGAGCTTTGGAAGGGACGAGCCTCTCTCCTGGTTCAGTTTGAGCACTCCCAAATCCAGTACTAATGCTTCCTCCATAACCAAAGCACTCCAAGCGCAGAGTGGTATCACCATAATTATTCTTTGTGAGCTCACCATTACAGAACAACACGCCATTTTTGTTGAGATCCATTAATTTTTCTGGATGCAATATATTACAGTGCCGAGGAGGAAGAGACTATACTAGCGGAACAAGGTTACTTCCATACTTCCTATATTTTTTAAATCCAGGACACGTAGGAGACATTCTGACGAGCCACCTCCGCCACTCACAAATCCTGATGTGTCTGATCTGTCCATTTTTATAGGGTATCTAAAATCCAAGGGATAGATCTGATTACGGATGAACTTAGATCACAAGATATATCTGAGCAGAGGAAATTGATGTGCAGAGATCTTTGCAGTATCTTTTGCTCCTTGCTGAAAAATCTTCAAGCCTCATTTACCTGACCACGAAGAGAAATGGAAAAAAAAGGGCTCAAGTAACAAGGAAATTTTTACCCGGAAATATAAATGATATTAAACAAATTCACTGACATTTTGTCAAACAATATAGCTGAAATATAAGAATTGTGAGCAAAATCTTTCTATTCAAGAATACACTTCCTGTCAACAACTTGTGTCAATATATGATTTCAAAAAGGGCACAAAGAAAAAAGCGATTATATTGGGAATGAGAAAGAATAATTCATTCCATATCACTTCTTAAATAACATGTTTAATGTAAATCTGAATAGCTATACAGTAGAGACGCTAATAGGATGGGTCCAATATGACAAAATTACAACCAAAAGAGTCAATAAACCAGATAGGATATAATCATATCATAAAAAGGAGACTAATGAATTAAACATAGTCAATTATTAACTAGAAACCCCACGAGATAGATAATTCATCAATGTTTTGAAACTAATACAAAATGAAACAAAAACAAGAGCAAAACCATCAACCTTCCATATACAGCACATATGCCTCCATTACAAAATGTTCATGACACCATTTCACATAACCAAGTCTACTCAACCCAGCTTAACTGGCCTTTATCCTAATTACTTTGGGTTGGCTAAACAACTCCAATTCCTCCCATTGGTTCTCTTCTAAGTCATATCCTCAATTAATTTTAAGGTAACTGTGTCCTTTCACATCACCTCAATTCATGATTTTCTTGGGTATTCTCTATTTCTTTAACCACCACCACATGGATTAAGGTGCAGATATTGATGTTTTCCTTTGCCTTACCCTCTAGTTACATAGTCCTGTAAACAATCTTGTTTCCTGCTTCTAATGTAGAAAATTTACATAGCAAGCAGTCTTTTAAAAGAATCCTTGATACTCAACTTGCAGCAAAGGTTTTATTAGGAAGATGAACTTCCAAGCTGAAGTCAGAATCAAGACAAAATCATAAATTCGGTACAGCCTTGCACATTTTATTTAGATTTTGAGCTTACTATTTAAACACAAAACAATAAAGGAGCACATTAGGTGACAGAAGGAAATATGTTGGTATCCAGAAATCTAAGAGAATTAATGTTCTGCATATATTTTTAATCTTCAGTCATGACAGCTATGGTACAGGCACGCTCAGTGTGAGTGTGTGTCTCGAAATGTCATAGCATCAAGCGGTGATCTTTATGAAGAACATCGCCCGATTGTTGAAGTATATAGAGTATATTAATTTTTTTTAGCTACCCTTTTTAGCTAAAGAGTAATGTACGTCATGTATCCAATCTTTGAAATGTTCATTAAGGAGAGGAAAGTGGATTTAAATCCATAGGACCTTCCAGTGGTTTAGGAATACTTCCATCTTGTCCTTTTGAAGCACATTTGCCTGTAGATGTCCAACTTTAGGCTTGTTGGAATGATGGAATCAATCAAAAATAAATAGCCCAAAAATGGAAATTCAATTTCATTGTCCGTAAATAAGAATTCAGCAAAATAAGTTAAAGCTCAATTGGCAAAACCATCATTGACCGACACTAAAATCTATATAACAAATTACAATAGTTAATATGACATCTATCTCTTTTGATTCAACGGCTACTCTTTATTCCAAACAATCCAACGATCGAGACTATCTTTTTGTTAGTTTTGAAAATCTCCAATACTTAAGTTTTGATTAGTTTCTCTTTTTAATTTGTTGTTGGAATCTAGGGTGAGTCCGTGTATATTGTGTTACTTGTTTTTATTACAGGTTATTTTGTAAACGGCCAAACCGTGAGATTATCCAAAAAATAGGAAAAACTTTGCCAATTGTTTTAAAAATTGAATACTGAAAATAATTATTTATGTATTGTACTTCTTTTTTTCTATTTAGTATTTTTTTAATATGAGTTATTCATAGTATTATAAGATTTTAGAGAAATTATTAATATGCACAAGTAATCTAAAAAAAATAGTGATAGTGCCTTGAGGCACGGACAATACCTAATAAAATTCAAGGCCAAAAAAGCAGTTATAAGTATCAAACTCACTAACCTAAAATCTATATAAATATTGACAATAATCATTTGTACTCAACCTGGAGGTCACGGGTAGAATTGTCGACGTATGACTTGGAGGCCATGGGTTCGAAGCGTGAAAACAGTCTCTCACGAATGCAAGGTAACAATGCGTCTTATAGACCCATCGTGATCCGTCCCCTCACTGAACCCCGCATACGCGGGAGTTCTGTGCACCGGGCTGCCCTAGTCATCTATTTTCAACTGAAACTAGAATTCAAAATTCCAGTAAATCAGAACTAATAAATAATGATATTAATAGCACTAAAGAAAAATGATGTAACAAGAACTTTTAAACATGTTATCAACATAAGACAGAGTATTGTAATAGTAATACTAAAGATGACTTAGGAAAAATTAAGGCAAGATGCAGAAGATTCACAAAAAAAGAAAAAAAAACATTCAGTTCCAACGTTATTACCAAAAAGAGAATTTATAAAATAATCGATGGATCAAATAATTCTGGAAAAAAAAATTGCCCCATTATTCTGTTGAGATGTGAAGAAAAACCCTTCTTTGGGTTAGACCGATCAATCGGTGGTTTAGACCGATCAATCGGTCATGTCTACAGGCGAGAAACCGAAAACAGTGAAAGACCGCTTGATAGAGCGATTGATCCGTCTTTAGACCGATCGATCCGCCTATAAGACCAATCGATCGGTCTGTGCGAGAATGACTTTATAAGCTGCTAGGGTTGCAGCCGCCGTGTGTAGAGTTTTATGTATTAACTTCTGTTCTTCTGTAAACTCTATCCTAAACTCTCATTTCCACTTGTAACCTTCAATCAATAGTGAAGTGTGTGATCCCGTGGACGTAGGCACTACTTGCCGAACCACGTAAACCTTGGGTCTGTGCGTACGATTGTCTCTCTTACTCTCCTCTTCGTTGTTTATTATGTGTTTATGTGATTGTGTTTGATCCTGGGCGGGATTAGAAATCGGGTTCTAATCCCCAACAACTGGTATCAGAGCTCCGGATTAGGAGGGTGAAGATCACGACATGGCAGACGACGGGAAGATCAAGATCGAGAAGTTCAATGGTTCGAACTTTGCCCTTTGAAGGATGCAGATCGAGGACGTTCTGTATCAGAAGGACCTGTTCCAACCGCTGTTTGGGGAGAAACCAGAGAAGATGACACAGACCAAGTGGGAGATATTTGGATCGAAAGTTTTTGGGGACCGTGCGACTCAGTCTCGCACCGTCGGTGATCTCCAATATCGCAAAAGAGAAGACGATAGCAGACTTGCTGGCGGCGTTGGAAAAGATGTATGATCAGCCCTCTGCATCAAATAAGCTATATCTGATGAAGAGGCTATTCAATCTGAGGATGGCGGACGATGCTATAATAGCAGAGCATCTCAACGAGTTCAACTCCATTGTAAACCAGTTGGAGTCAGTTGGGATCAATTTTGATGATGAGGTTAGAGCCTTAGTTCTCCTATCTAGCTTACTAGAAAGCTGGAGCGGCTTGATTGTCACAGTTAGCAACTCTTCGTCCAAGTTGAAGTTGGAGGAGGTTGCAGGTTTCATCTTTGGAGAGGAATCACGCCGTAGATCAACAGGGGAAGGATCAACATCAGGGTTGGCATTGAACGCCGATGGTAGAGGGAGAAAGAAAGATAGGAAGAATCAAAGGGGCCGAGGAAACCACAGATCCAAATCACGAGGCAAATCGCAGATTCGGGAGAAGTCAGCTGGATGTTGGAACTGTGGACAGAAAGGTCATCTCAAAAAGGACTGTAAAGCTCCGAGGAAGCAGCGCGACTACACGAATCAAGGTGGTAAAGCTTCTGCTAATGTTTCTGATGAGGAAAATACAGATGCTTTGATTTGTGCATTGGACTATCGAACTGAATCATGGATTGTTGACTCGGGAGCGTCATTCCATGCCACTCCCCGCATGAATATACTTCACGGGTATGTGAAGGAAAATTTTGGGAAAGTCTATTTGGGAGACAACGAGGCTTGCAGTATAGTTGGCAAGGGTGAAGTACAGATCACACAGGCCAACGGTACAGTACTGAAGCTGAAGGACGTTAGACACGTGCCAAGTCTAACAAAGAATTTGATCTCAGTAGGCCAATTGTCAGAATCTGGAATTGTGACGACTTTTGGAGGAGATTTCTAAAAGATGAGCAAAGGGTCATTTGTTTTTACTCGATGGAAGAAGGAGGGTACACTGTATGTATCCTCGGGTTTTTACAGTAGTAAAGCAGTAGCAGCATCAAAAGGAGACACCAGCATGTGGCATAGGCGTCTCGGTCACATGAGTGAAAAGGGGATGAGAGTTCTGGCACAGAAAGGGAAGCTACTGGGTATTGAGTCAGTGGACTTG
>JAOTRH010221725.1:0-10499 GCA_034768845.1 Heliamphora exappendiculata
ATGGCCAATTCAATTGTAATTGATCCAGCTATTGAAATCTGGATTTCAATGGCCAATGAAATTCACATATTCCAACATAGTTATGGCTTTAAGTATATTTTGATTATAGTCTCTCTTTTTTTATATGAACTATTTAGTATTTTAAATGTTTGAATAATTTTGTAATTACATAAAATTTTTAATTGGCAGTGTGCATAATTGTCTGAACCTGAGATCAAAGGACAACAACTAGCTACAACTAGCACATGTGATCGAACTAAAATCTTAGGACTTGTTTGTTTCGGTGAACTATTAGTTCGTCCGAATTATTAGTTCAGAGTATAGTTCAATTCGATATTTGTTAAATTTCTGAATTAGTTATTTGGACGAATTGCTAGTCCGCTATATGAGGAATAGTTAGTGAAGGGAAGCGTGAGAATAGAAAGAATTGGATTAAGAAGTAAATTTAAAATTTTTTAAAAATAATAAAAAAATAAAAAAATATTAAAATAAATAATAAAAAATTTAACTTATTAATTTATTTAAGTTAATTTTAAAATAAATTAACTTAATACGTTATTTAATCCTACTCAATTTAAATACAAAAAAATTAATCTCACATAATTAGTAATTCTATCTCATTACCAATCTCACATAACTACTAATGCAATTCAATTCAATCCGGATTATCAAACGAGCCCTAGTGCAGAACAAATTTAAATATATTTATACTAATTAAATCACATGTGATCAAATTAGGTTCTAGACACGTTATTCGGAATCACTGTGTTTATTAGAAATTATCTTTTAATTTTTAATTTATATTCAGTAAAAAAGTTTTAAAAAATCAAATAAATTCTTATAATTCTTTATTTGTAGATTTTACTCTTAAATCAACAAACTAAAAATTTATAGCTATAATAAATATTTATAATTTCTATTTATAGTTATTATTCATACTTTAGTAATTCATAATTTTATGTATATGAATAAATAATTACTGCAAAAACATAAAGGGAGAGGTGGTATAAGCATTTTCGGGCCTATTTTGGATGCTAAACATTTGATTTTTTAAGATGTTTAATTTAATTTAATTTTTTTTAAAATAAAAAAATTGAAATGTTTGGGATAATTTCTTATAATAGTTTTTTTGTTATTTCCTTTTTTTATTTTATATTCTTATTTTTTATTTTTAAAAGCCCATTTAGTAATTCTAGTTTTTTGGTTAAAAATATAAAAAAATCAAATCAAAGCACTAACTTTTAAAATATTCTATTCAAACTTCAACTGCTTTTAAAATAAAATAATAACATTTGTTCATAATATATTTATTACAACCACCAACTACATATAATTGTTAGTATCAAATATATAGAAAGACAAAATTATTCAATTTGAACAAAATAAAAAAAAATTCATTTTTTACCCAAATAACTAATTTCAAAAAAGCTAGCTTAAAATGTAAGTATCAAACAACTTACTTTGAACTAAATTAAGCTTTTTAGTTAAAAACACAAAAAAAAAGAAAAAAAGTAATTTTTTAAGTTAGTTGCCAATCAAACCCTAAATTGTACTGTTTAAGATATTGACATGATTTTTTTTTTTGTGAATAGAGTTAATTTTATTAATTAAGAGTATTATAATAATTTTAGTTCAAAAAAATTACAGTGTTTAGGATTGGAGATATATTTATGTTCTCGAGTAGTTTCTTGTGTAAAAATTTTTTTTCTTGAATTAAAAAGTATAAAAAGTTTATTAATTCTTTTGAAAAATTAAACAGTATAATTTAAAAGTTAATTTTTATAAAAAAACCATTTTTTAAAGAAAATCAAAGAGGGGTTACATGGTCAAATCGATTTTCGACCCAAACACCTTTTTACTATTTTATTTCCAACAAGAGGCCCAAAGTCAACGTGGGACCCGAGTCTAGAAGCAAATCCCATTCTTGAGAATAACTTATACACGGATATTCCGTGTATGTATGTATGATTCACGGTTCTCCATTAACCGTGTAACACATTATCATGCATGGAGAATTGTGAGCCATTTAAATATTCATAAAAGTCACCTCTTTCTATTGTTTTTTAATGTATATTTTTTTATTAAAAAATAATATATTAAAAAATTTTTCATCAAAAACTGTTTTTATTATTATATAAAAAAATATACATTAAAAAATAATTTTTCCGTTAAATAGTAACGAAGATTTGACGATTAAACTAATTTGATGTAAAAACTAAACCAGATAGAACGTTAGTGACATTTTAAAAATCACAGGAAATGTGATTGATATTTTCCTGAAGCTCAGGGGAGGCCAATGTAATTTACCCAAAAATATATTTTTAAATCTACTTGTTAAAATCTATAAAATAAGATCAATATTGAATATAAAATTATTTAAAAATAAATTTTAAAAAATTATAATAACTTTAAGGTCAGTATAGGCAAATAAGCAACATTTTGCTTATTTTTGTATTTTTTAAATTTTTTTTAACTTTTGACTAAATATTTTTATTTTTTCAAATAATCCCAATGAGATAAACTTAAAAGTAAAAATATTTTATCAAAACAAACATTCTCTTTCTCTATTTTTTTTTTTTTAAAAACAAATTCTCACACATCCACACCTTATACTTAGTAAGATTTAAACTGCTAACTTTCTATTTTGGAGGCTAACACCTATACCATTTGGGAGGCTAATACCTATATCATTTGGTCAAATGTCGCTTAGTAAAAATAAGTTGGTTTATTTTTTCTTATTTTTGTTTTTTTTGAATTTTTTAAATATTTTGATCAAAAAATTTTATTTTTTTAATTCGTCTTAACGAGAAGAGTCTAAAAAATATAATAATTTTATTAAATAATTAAAAAAATTTACTAAACGTACTTTATTCTAATGCACAAGCAGCCATTGTATTATATTTTTAAAAAATTTATATTGTGAACTTTTTTATATATAACCAGACAGTAGACAGTAGGCAGTAGTAAATTTTACCTTAACTGTGTCTATGCTTTGTTTTGGGTAATTTTTAAGGAAACAACGGGGCGAAAAAAGAAATTTCTTTTCCTGTCTCGATTTCCCTCACCCTACACCTAATGGAGTGACCTTCAATTATTTTTTTACAATGTCTACATTATAGCATTTTAATATTCTGAATTATTTATGTTATCGAGTTTATTGAAAAAACTATTTATGTAAAAAGAATTAAATTAACTAAATATTGGTACATAATGTTGGAGAGTTTCAATATAAAAAAGATTTTAAAAAATAAAATATTTATCTTTATTTTTATTTATAATTGTAGTTTATTAGAATTTTAAATAAGAATCCGTTATAAGTTTAGTACGTTATAATTAATAGTCTATTTATGTTTGTCCGTCATAAAATAATTATATTATTATTAATTTATTCAATGCCATAATCATCATAAAATATATATTATTTTTGTAATAAAATTAATTGTGGTAATTTAATATTGAATTTTCTAAATTCTTTATAAAGACTTCCTAATCTATTCTCTTGGTGATAGAAGTAACAAAGAAAAAGGTAAATATAAGGTGAAGAAAAGTATTTTTCTAAAAATAGAGTCTTTTGAGAATATTCTACTACTTTATTATATTTTGTGAGCAATTCGATTTGTGATTCATTTAAATTTTTTTAGTGATTGTGAATATTAGAGGAGAAAAACTTATGAGTACTTAGATTGATTTTAGAGTTGATGCATTCTATTTAAACTATCATGTAAGAAGGAATATTAGCATTAAAATATAGTGATAACATGTCTCTCAATATTTTGTTTTTCAAAATTACACGTCACACTCAATTTCACATGTAATATTTTTTTATATTTATATTATTTTCACGTTCAATTATTTTTTGTGGCTTAGTTTCAAAATTATTTTATTTTTAGAAAATGTAATTTTGAAGATTTAGTCTAACACATAATTAATTACCATGTGGACGAACCATATTAATTCTAAAATATAAATGACAGATGTGATTTTGTAAGTAAATCATATATTTTTATAAAATTAATAGATCGTATATTTTTTGTAAAAAATTATGCTAACTGTCGTTTAATAGGCAATAATAGAATAATATAGACAAAAAAATTTAATATCAAAATATTTTAAAAAATAAAACTTATTAAATATTAATACACTTTATACAAATATTATAAACTTTAATCTATAAATCGCGGTGCTTAACATATTTATTTTGTAAAACCTTCCATTTTTTTTGCTAATAGAGAGATGCAGACCACCCCGTCAGACTATAACAAGGCTATGTTTGGTATAAACACTTAACGGGTTATTTTCGGAGCTTATTTATTTTTTCAAAACTTTTTATATTTTAATTTTAATTTTTTACTTTTTTTTTAGTTACTCGTGACCAAGAAAATTTTAAAATTATGTTCATTTCAACCAAAATTAATATATATTTTTTACTAAAGACTAAAAAATTCACACAACACCAAAAAGTCTATCAAGTTAATTTTTTTGTCTCATTTAATTTATTGTTTAATTTTTTTCGTTTCATTTAATTTTTGATTTATTTATTTATTTATTTTTTGTGATGAGAAAAATTTAACAAATACATTTATTTCAACTAAAAAAAAATGACTTCACGGAACTGGACCAGAAAAAACTAACAAAAAACTAATAATAATAATCCAAACACGAGCTTACTCTTTCACTCTTCTAGAAGACCACAAGAGTCCAGAAGAGCGTCATCTTGCTATCCTTGATCCCCACTCATACTTCGTTCCGTTACTATAAATAATTCCTTAATTTATTTCCTGTTCCTCTAGAATCCATCGCAACCAACTTGTAATTTTCTCTCTCTCCCACCATCTTCCATATTTATATGTATTTTCTTTAGTCTCTCCACGATCTACAAGTCACCCACTAAACCACAATCTCTTTCAATCAGTTCTTCAATCTCTCTCTCTCTCTCTCTCTCTCTCTCTCTCTCTGGTTCTTATTTGCTGATAATTAATGGTTCTAAGTGAGTCCAATCGAGATCCATTAATGGACGAAAATTACTCCAACCCTAACACGCATGACGAAGACGAAGCAGATGAGAGTGATGAGACACTCTCTTTCTGCGATCTTTTAATATATAGTAGCGAAGATCAGAGCTTGTCATCATCATCCTCATCTTCATCCTCATCTTCCGATCAAGACTTCTTCGCTTTCTCCAGTCAAGAATGGAGTCCCACTTCCATTTCTTACCCAGTCGAAAACATAGTATTTTGCGGAAAACTTATTCCTTCTCGAAAACCAATCTGCAGCCACGCCGCCGCCGCTCCCGCTGCTCATAAGATAGACGCAAAACTGGAAAAACCCAAAAAGCAAGGTTTTTTCCGGTGGAATTCAAAGTGGTTCTGTAGACAAAGAAGATCTAATAAGGCCAAAAGCACGAAATCTCGTTGCCTGAACAAAACGAATCAGCCTCCAAAGCTAGGATTTTCGGGCTCGAATTCTCCGCCACCGCCGCTAACGTCGGGAAAACGCGGGTATAAGGCGGCGAAGGGTGGCGAGAAGTACGGGTTTTCGGTCCGGAGAGTGTCGATAGTGACGGCACCGGCGAAGTCAAGGTGGCAGTTGTTGGTGTTTGGGCTGGCAGGGTTGCCAGCAGAGATGGAATTTAATGACATAAGGAGCAGGCAGAGCCGGCGGAGCCCGCCAGCGTTGTTTCGGCCTGGAAGCGATGAGGAGAAGGTGGGCGGAGGGAAGGGGTTGTGGGGATTGATCAGGGCGCTGGGATTCGCCGGCGATGGCAACCACCGTCAAAACTCCGTCGTCGTGAAGCCTCAGTTTGGTTGCATTCCAGGCGCCTGAGGGGGTTGGTTTTGGATGTGATTTTTACGGGCATGCAGGTTTGACTTGGGGAGCAAGTAACGCCGTGACGTGGTAGGGCTACTTGCAATTTTTGTTTCGTGGTGAACACGCGCTGTTTGATAGTGGGGGAAATTTATATCATTTTGTGTGTGGTTGTGGATCAATCTCCACTGTGATGATTAATTGTTATATGAGGACCATCTATTTCCAATTTCAGTTGGGCGAAATGCAAAGAATTGAGTTTATTTTAATTTTTAGTATTTTTTTACTTTTTTATCACAATTAAAAAAAATAGTTCAATTAGAAAAGTTTTAAAAAATACAAATTATTAATATCCCAGAGGCTAAAACAATTTAGATAGCGGTAGTGTTTAACATTGTTAAAAATAATAGTTTATAAATTATAGATTATAATAGAAATTGTGAGCGTTTGATAAGAATTGTAATTTGTAATTGAAATAGAAAAAAATAGTTATTTTATAAGATATAGCAGAAATTGTTAGTGTTTGAAAAAATTTATAACTTATAACTATAATATATAATTTTTATTAAATATTTATAATTTTTATTATAATTTATAATTTATAAATTATTAATTTTAACAATATCAAATGCCATAAGAGGCTCCATTATCAACACAAAGCTATGTTGGTTGAATATTGATAAATAAGTTTTGTCTCCAAATGAGAAGAAATTACTTGTTGACTAAGTGTTAAATAATAGATTGTCGGAGCGTCAATTGCGTATCGTGATGGTATGTTATAATTTTATTGGCCACATAAATTAATATAAGTTAGAACTTAGTCATGTATATATAACCATCTTTGTCACTTGGTCTTTTAAGTTGGCTTTTAAAATTGAGTTCTATTTTCAAAATTTTTATGAAAATGAAAGGAACTAAAATTCGATTTGTAGTGAACCTGACATATATAACAAGAAAATGAATATATAGTGACAAAAATATTATGGTGAATGTAAAATTATTACCAAAAGAAAGTATTTTTGTGACAAAAAATGAGTTGTTGCTAAAAAACTTAACTTATGACTTTTTTTGATAATATATTATTTGTCACATAAATTTTGTCATTAAATGTATGGCAAAATAATAAATTTAGCGCCCAAAAAAATTAGTAATAATAATTTTAGCGATAGCAAAAAGTTGTGATTATAAAGTTAATATTATTGTCGATATTTTTAACTTGTCACTAAATCTTATCAGACTAACTTCTTGTGACAGTGTATATTCTTGTCACAAATAAACCGTTGTATTTTTGTGATAATTTTTTATTTGTTACGTAAGTTTAACGCTAAATGTGTGGCAGAAAATAATTTTGGTATTAAAAATGTTTTAGTGACAACAATCTTAGCGACAATAAAATATTGTGACTAAAATGTAATTATTACTAATTACATTTTCTATTTATCACTAAATCTCATTATATCAACCTTTTGTGACAATACAATAAATTTTGTGACTAAAATTATATTTATCACTAAATCTCATTATATCGACCTTTTGTGACAATACAAATTTCTATTTTTGTACTAAAATTTTATAGAATTTTTAATACTTTAATTTGCAACAATGACAAATAATTATATTTTTACGTAAAATAAATGAAACATATTCTAACTTTATTTCAAAGAAATCGCCTATTATTTAGTAGATTTAGTCAAATAATTAATATAATTTTTTTAGTTCATTGATATTATTTATAAATAAGTAATATTAAATTATTCACTACAATTGATTTTATATATTTTTATTTGTAAATGATTTGAATATGTATATTCGTATTGATAGTCGTTCATCAAAATGCTATATAATACAAATATAAATAAAATTAACTTGGTATGGACAACAATGAGTAGATGAGTTGGTGGTTCGTGTCGTCGTACTTTACCAAAATATAAATTTAAAATTTTAAAATTAATTATTATTTGGTAGAATAGTTGTTAAATTCATATATCATTCTCAGTGATTTAATGCAATTATAATTTATTTATTAGAATATTTTATTAATAATTTCCTTTAAGAAAATGAGTTTGATTTGAATGCTAGGTCTAACTAAACTAAATAAATAAAAAATCTGAATTTAGAGTTAAAGTGAGAAAGAGATTTCTAATGATTAGAATCCTTCCTAACTAGTAGTTCTAGTTTTATTCAAACTCTAGTTTATTTTTAATTGACTCAATTCAATCATATCACAACTAGTTTATCTTCAAGAAGATAAACTCGAATCTAAACATGGCATACTCTATTTAAGATTCTGGTACGGATCGTCCGAAGCACAACTTGTCCTATCAAAATATAAAATATTTCACGTTTAAATATCAAAACGCATATATAACAGTCGTATGATCTCGTTTTTACAATTACGAAAAATAAAAACGAAAATTAGATATTTAAATTAAAAACTAGTTGATCAAAAGTCAACGTTTCAAAATTACACAACGAATTAAATCCAAAATAAAAATAAACGAAAGAGTTTAAACTACTCCTAAAAAAGAAAAAACCTAGCCGCTCATGTTACAGCTTGAAAACATGAAAAGATGAAGAAGAATAGATCCTCGAGCCATCGTTTTCAACTTCCTGACACTTTTCGAACCTTTCAGATCGATTGCCTCATGTCTCCTGAGCACTTGATTGCCTCATGTCTCCTCAGCACTTGATTTCAAAGTTAATCTAATGGAGAATCCAGGCCACCTATTTATAGGCGAGCAGTTCAGCCAAAATTTCAGTCTTTCTGTCCAATACTGTCAGCACGCCCTGTTCGAACGCAACTTATTTCGTCCGGACAAAATATCTTTTGGGCCACTTCCGTTTGAACGCCAACATGATTCGCTCGGGCACATCTTTTGCAGAAATTTCCTTTATGTCCTTTATCTCTTTTTTGTCCTGTCTTATACTATTTTCTCCTTTAAGCCACTCAATTTGATGCTGTTGACAAAAATATTACAAAATAAATTATTAAACACAATTTCGAGACTTAACATAGTATATCTTGCAGAATAAGATCGACACTTTTACGTACCGATCAATTGATAACATTATAATTTAAAAAAGTGAAGATTCTAGGTTAACTCATCTTAACCTCTTCTAGTTTTCTACTTAAAATAATTAGCTATCAGTTTAAGTGAGAAGTACAGAGACGTACATGGATGCGAGTTTCTACACGGTTGATTTCTTATCATAAAAAAAATTCATATTATATTTTTTATTTTATGAAATAAATTTTTAAATTTAATTTTTAGTGACAAGAATTATTGTCAAAAAAATTAAAAAATTTTTACAATCATTTATTGTCACTAAAAGTTATATTTTTAAATTTTAAAATACTATTTTGAATAACAATTAGTCTCTATAGTGACAAGATTTGTATACATTTAGTTACAAACAAAATCATGGATGCGAGTTTCTTCACGATTGATTTCTCATCATCACAACAAAAAAAAAACTTCGCACTAAATTATTTTATTTTATGAAATAAATTTTTTAATTTGATTTTTAGTGACAAAATTATTGTCCCAAAAAAAAGTAGCAATTTTTTACGACTACTTATTGTCACTAAAAATTATATTTTTAAATTTTAAAATACTATTTTGAATAACAATTAGTCTCTATCGTGACGAGATTTGTATGCATTTAGTTACAAACAAAATCATGGATGCGAGTTTCTTCGCGGTTGATTTCTCATCATTAAAAAAAAAACTTCGCATTAAATTATTTTATTTTATGAAATAAATTTTTTAATTTGATTTTTAGTGACAAAATTGTTGTCCCAAAAAAAAGTAGCAATTTTGTACGACTACTTATTGTCGCTAGAAGTTATATTTTTAAATTTTAAAATATAATAACAATAAGCCTCTATAATGACAGATTTGTATACATTTAGTTACAAACTAAATCATCACAATAAGTGATTATTTAGTGATAACACCTCTTTCGTCACTAATATTATATATTTTTGTGACGAGATCAATAAGCTGTCACTATATGCTTTTAGTTACAGACTTTTAAATAGGAAATGGCAATGGAGCAGGACGGGGCGAGGTCGAGAATTAATTCTCTCGTCTCTGTCCCCTATTTAATCGGGGCAGGAACAGAGAAAAATAACGAGAAAGTAGCGGAGAACAGAACGGGTACGGAGATATTTTAGGTATAATTTTTAATATTTAAAAGAGTGATATTAATAAAAATTATAAATAATATAATAAATAAAAAATAGTAGTTGATGGATTAATATAACTAAATATACAAAATATATAATAAAAAAAGATTAGAGATAAATATAATATTTTAATATTTGAACTTATTATATTTATAAAATTATATTTTATACTTATATTAATATTTTAAAAGTATTTATTTTATGTAATCGGGGGTGGAGAGGAAAAAAATAAGGTGGGGAGAGCAAATACCGTATCCACCCTGTTTGTTATCAGGGGTGAGAAAAATCCTACAAAGCGGGACGAGAACGGGTCGGGATCGAAAAAATTGTCATTCTTATTTTTAAAAATAACCTGGTGACGATTCATTTATTGTCATTAAAAGTTTTTAGTGACAAATAATAAATATTTTATAATAATTTTTAATTATTATTAATTATTAATTTTTTTTTGTAGTAATAAAAAAGATAGACCACTTCCCTTTTTGGGGAGTGGGGGGGGGGTATT
>JAOTRH010221736.1:7936-41372 GCA_034768845.1 Heliamphora exappendiculata
TAGCAATAACATGATAGATCGACTTTAGGGTGTTGTATACTATACTACTTTTCTGTATGACTTGTACACCCTTCGAGCTTGGGTCTTGGATGTGCGACTCAGTTGCAGTGGTTGCTAAAAGGCAGAGTTACGGGTTGAGTGCCAATCGCTTGGTGCGTTGTGGAACTCGTTGATGAGTTAGGGTTAATCGAGTGAGGTTGGCCTTGGTTGGTAACTTGTTGAGTGTGTTTGCATGAACAGAGTTTGTTCAAGTGTAGTTGAAGCATGGCAAGTACTTGATTGTGGTAGTAGGCTTCTCTAGAGAGCTACTAGGAGTTGGAGTTGTGTGTTATGGATGGCCTCGTGAGTAGGGGCGATGAGGTGTTGGCGACCTTGAGAATCAGTGGTATGATTAGATTTGTGGATAGTGGTAGTCCCTTTCGGTTAAGGTTTTGGTGTATATGGTTCTGGCTGTGTGATAGATTAGGTACGTCTTGAGCCATACTATGTCATGAGCCGTATACTTAGGATGTGGTATAGCTAGGAATATAGTGGATGGGAGCGTGATAATCCTTAGCCAGGCATATGTTATGATAGCAGAACGCAGGTGGTTATGGGAATATCCCTGCTAGTAAAATGTTGATGGTAGTCAGAGTTGTGTCAGATGACCTTGGACGTGGTATACCTTATTAAGGTTTGAGACTTGAGTTCCGAGTGAGTGAGCTTAAGGATATGGGGACGAGTATGAATTGCCGATATGCTGGAAGAGCATGAATTGCGTTATGTTGGAATGTGTAAGGGTTTAGGTCATGATTTTAACCAGTAGCAGTTATGTGGAATTCCTATGAGAACGCAAGTTTGTGGTTTAGTCGTTACCTTGGTGATAAGGAGTTCGTGTTTGGGAACCATGCTTGGTGCATGGGGTTCGAAAGGATTATAGACGGGTTCGATAGTGTGGTTGGTTTAGTGCTGAGATAGCGTATTCTGCGTATGATATGTCTCGAGGTTATTTGTGTTCGACCTTAGGTTCTAAGGTGGGTATGTTTCTTGCCCATGGGGACAAAGTGTGGAGTAAGAAGGTTTAGCAGTGTACCGTGTGATCTGGGTGGTTTAGGGTGATAGGCTAGAAATCATGGAGTACGATACCTGTGATCAATGTGTGCTTTGAGAGCAGAAGTGCGGGAGGTGTCTGTAGGGTCAAGGGAGTTATTAGTTACTCTAGGTGAGAGATCTCAGAATTAGGTTCCCTTTGTTTGATGTCGTGCGCTTTCTGTGTGAGTTGTGTGGACAATGGGCTCAAGGCCGTGACGTGGCTATGGTTTGCCTAGTAGGAGTTAGGTGAGTAAGCGCAACCTTGTGGAGTAAGGTCTTGGCATAGTGGGAATGTTGACATGTGTCTCCGTGCACAATTGGTGATAAGATCGTAGTCCTATGAGATATGTTGTACAAGGTCTGAGGATTGATGGTGTTCGTATGTGTGCGAATGAGGTCTAAGAGTTGAGAGCTCGGTGTAGCTGATGATTCGAGTACCGTGATCGTGATTGACGACAGACTGCAGTTGGTGTGATTTCAAGGTAGGGTTTATAGGGTTTTTTGAGGACCAAGTGTTAATGAGTACAAGAAGTATGCTGAAGGTGGGTCATGGTTCCTTGTTAACCCTTTTCTTTTCTCTGGATGGAGAGAGAGTTTCTTTGTAGACAGTTATCTGGTGTGAGCTGTTCCATCTTAGTTGGAGGTAGATGTCGGGAGCTTGATCGCCTCAGATTTGGTTGTGTTTTGAAATTTTGAAAATCTCTATGGATTGAGTATCCGTGTTGTGATCCTTGGAGTTATGCCTCAGGAACTTGTATCCCCGTGATGAGCGTTTGT
Organism: Heliamphora exappendiculata; assembly: GCA_034768845.1. Taxonomy (NCBI): domain Eukaryota; kingdom Viridiplantae; phylum Streptophyta; class Magnoliopsida; order Ericales; family Sarraceniaceae; genus Heliamphora; species Heliamphora exappendiculata. Next base: position 9,785 of record JAOTRH010221736.1, read on the forward strand.
GTGTAAGACCTGGGATCCGATTGCTCCCGCGGTTGAAGACCATAAACAATCGCATTATGGGGGTTAGTATTATCCTGTAGTGGAAGACCATAAGAGAGTATGTGGAGTGTAGTGGACATAGTAGGCCGTGGTAACCTAGTTGTAGTATGACTTGTGATGCATGATGGGTGAACCATTTGGGTTGCGTGCCTTGTGAGGTCCAGTTAGTGGACCAAGAATGCTTGTTCTTGTTGACAAGAGAGTTAGTGTTAAGACACAGAGTTCTTTTTGCAGTGATCAACAGAGAATCCTAAACTGTCATGTGCGGCTTATTCTGGGTTGTGTGGATATGGTTGTACTTCTAGCTCTTGGCAGATTGGGAATTTTGTCAGAACAGTGCAATTATGATATTTACATGGCAGGTTTCTGATAGACTTTTATGAGTATGGCTTTCATTCTGTTTGAGGATTTTGAACTATTCAGAGTTCTTAGAGTCAAGGAGTGATCGTCGACTGTAATAAGTGTTGTGTTTTGGCATAACTGGTTGTTTGGATGGTGATCCCGAGAACGTGGCAAGGTAAGAGTCAGGAAGGATTCGAAGCTTGAGAAGCCTTAGTTGGCATGACTTGTTTGGATTGACGCATTTGTTTGGTTTAGAATGGACGGGCCGTGATGAATTTTGTAAATGAGAAATTGCTAAGTGTAAGAGGCAAGTCTTAGTTGGTTACTTGACTGACAAGTCTTGGGTTTGAAGATTCAACTATTATGGATTCAAGGGCTCGCAATTTGGGTTATGATTTTGGGTTTGATGTCGGATGGCAGTCATCATGTTTGCTTTATCGGATGACGGTGATCATGTTCGATTTGACATTGATCTGTAGACTTGATATCAGTGATCTGATGGTGAGATGTTGAGTTGTGTAGTGCTGTACAACTGCACGGGAGACATGATTGGGTTTGTGTAGGTTATTGGATACCTTTGAGATGTTTTTTCTAGTGATGTATTTGGTCAAGTGACTCGTTGGAGTTAGGTGGCTTTATGGCTGTGATGCTGTATTAGTCGTTGGTTGTGTGGAATCTTATCTGGAACAATGATGTATCTCTAAAGGTGAGGATTGTGTTTCATGATGGAAGATCGAATAGATGATAAAGGTTTAGATGGAATGCGTTCTTTGTTATTCCATGTAATGCGTTCTTTGTTATTCCAAGGGAGTTAAGTGAGCTTCTCTTTGGAGTTGGCTGTTTGTGTTGTTGCTCATAGATGGGCATTGTGTCAGCTTTAAGATGGCATTGTTAACATTAGCAGGGTCATGATGTGGTATCAAAGTCGGTGGTCATCTAGTGAACGTTAGAACTCGAGTAGAGTTAGTGCGTGCAGTATGTGACTGCGTGTGATCGATGTCAGGGTTCGACATTATGTGTCTAGATTCATGGAGATGGTACTTGGTGTGTAGTGTAGGGTGAGATCGAGCCAGTAAGTGACAGTAAGAACAAAGGTGATAGTCTCTATGTCCTGGAATATAGAGTGTTTGGGATTAAGTTCTATGGTGGATTGGTCTCGTATGATGCGTTTATTGCTGGAGTGGTTTATGTTCAGCGAGAGTTCTGTTTTGAGGTTAGGCAGCGTGAGTTGGATCTTGATCCGATGTTTAAGGATGTTTCCTAGATTATAGTAAAGTCAACGAAACTTGCCCGTGCGAGCAGTCTATATGGAGATTGATTCTTCACGTCATGTTTACCTTGTGTGACAACAGTTGTATTCTTGGTATCAGTTTTGTGACGACAATTTTGGGGTTTTAGTTGCTGAGGCATCTTTGCTATTGTGCAGTATTGCTGGGTTGGCATCTGGGTTTGTTGATGGTTGATGAGTTAGTGTTTCGCTTGAGTTTCAGTGTTGAATTTTGGGGATGAAATTCCTTTATGAGGGGGAGAGTTGTGAGACCCTGACTTATATAAATTTTTTTTTGAAATGATTTAAGTGTTGACGGAGTTGGATTTAACATTTGACCTCGATGATGTTTCAGGTGCATTTTTGGGCCCGTGCAAGGCTGTGTGAACCATTTTGGAGTTTTTCCGTCGACTGGATTACTGGAAAATTTCCGTGAGTTGGCAATAACTTTTCAATCGACTGAGAGTCCTGAAAGGTGGTTCAATTGACTGAATTTATGAGTTCAATCGACTGACTTGAGGCGGTGAGTTTTGGGTTTTCTAGTAGCTTTTTAGTCGACTGACCTGGGTGGTTCAGTCAACTGAATTCCTATACGGGGCTGAGGCTATAAATATCCAACAATTAAAAGATATTTTAAAAAGTTAGCTTCTAAGCTAAGTTTCGGTTTTTTCTGCCTTCTCTCTAGATTTTGATGGCTTGGGCCTCGATTTTAAGCGATCTGACAGTGGATCCTCGCTATTGATATCAGGGGCTTCGCATCTATCCGGACAGAATTGCATTTCGTCGAGGTTTGATTTTTGAGACGTCGAGCATTTGGCTCAACGAGGTAGGATCCTAGGCTGTATAGTTGTTAAAGGGTGCTACATGTAATCATATGCTTTTTCTCTGGTTAAAAATTGCATTAAATGTTGTTTTTTTGTTTAAACCTTGTTTTTTGGGTGAAAAGCATGTTTTACGCTTTTTCTTGATTTATTACATGATATTGAACGTATGGATGGTCATGGTTTTCAAAGGGGTGATTTTGAAATCGAAGGATTTATGAAAATCTTGAAAAATGTGTTTTGGAGGTTTGGAGCTAACCCTCGGGGTTGTGTCTCAACTTTTAAATGTTTTGATTAAACATGGAAAACATGTTTTTAAGGTTATTTGATCTTCATGTTGATGGATGGATCTTTATACATGTTTAATGTATAGTTGTGGAAATGTTTTCGTAGTCGAGCTACGGGTTAGTTTTTAAATGATTCTATAGATGTGTCCGGATAACGGGTATTTGGCACGAGTTGCCCTCGATGAAAGTCCAAAAACGTGCGCACAGTTGGTTCTTTGTACCTTCGGGTTAATCCCCGTAAATTAGGTGGTGGGTGCTTTGTACCCTCGGGTTTTGGGCCCGTAAATTAAGCAGTTACGTTATGGTAGCTCCGTATATAACTTGTCATTACCTAACAAGTCTTAAATGATTCAGGGATAGGTAATGGACAGGAGTCTATAGTTGTTACATCTGTCCCTTTGAGGCAGAGTTGGTACATAGGATTCATTTTATCTTATTTTCCTAGGTTGTGTGGCCCGAGTGAAGAATACTATTTCACTACTTTTTTTTTTCCTTAACTGTGGCACGATATTTGCTCGGTTGGCAATTCTTGGTTTTATACATGGTTTTAAGGAGGAAAATGTGGGGTTTTGTGAAGTAAAATCGCTTTGAGGCTCGTGTTAGCCTGATGGAAAAATTGTGATTTTCGAGATGAAAATCTTTTTTGTCTCCTGTGGTTGAGTCTTTATGCTATATGATTGCATATCCTGCTTTACAGCTTTCTAATCTGTTTCTATTAGGTTTCGGCTCACAGTGTGGAATTTTGTTGTAAAACTTTTTTTAGGTGAACGTGGTCCTGTAGGTTGACCTTAAGGTGCCTAGAGGTGGCTAATGACAAGACTGATTTTTTGTCTGTGTTAGGTAGTTTATACCTTTGTATATGTTTCACGTTGATTGTAACATGTTTCGAGCTTATGTAATTCATATGGATGTATGCATGATTTATTATTTTCGAGAGAAACCGTGGGTTTGTTGTATCACGCTTTTTTTGTTGTTCATATGGTTTATGCTTCATAAAAACTCTTGTGCTTCGAGGGAGATTTTGGAACGGCCCAACATTCTTTTCAAAACAAAAGATTTTCTTATCCCAAAAACTTATGTTTTATTTTAAAGGATTGGCTTTTGGGGTCATAACCGTAGTCTCTTGGCTACTCTTTTAAATCAAATAAACCCTCGATAGTGCATTTTTCAAAGGTTTTAGCCTTGTTTGGGCTTTTTGGTTTTCATCCCTTTTCGCTGGGGCAGTTTTGGTGGTTGTTCGTCGGCGTTTCGCATGACCTGAGGTTTGAGGCGTGACAGAAACCCTAACTTAGATTGAATCATCGCTTGAGGATTAGACTACTGATCACCACTCCCCGACACGAGGATTCATTAGCGATCCAGGTATTCTGTTTAGATCTCCGGTCTTTCTATCTCTATTTTCTCTCTTTTGGAGCGACCAAGTTAACTTTAATTTCAATTGTTATATCTTATTTATATTTATGGTTAATTGAATTCACCATTTCATTTATGGAGTTGTAAGCATGAGTTTAATGTAATGTGCATAGTTTGGATATTTTTTATTAACTTCTTAATTATAATTTTGTTTACATCGCACATTTAGCACATTGTTACCTCTAGAAGTTCATTAAAATAAGTGCTAACATATTTGGCAATATCAACTTCTGTTGTTATTGACATAATCAATGCACTAACCTTCATATGGTTATAATTGTTAATATTACATCTATATTTTATATTTCCTAGTTAAAAAGTTGTTATTTCTATTTGCTAGTTTAATTTGCACTAACCATCTGTATTTTATGTTTCCTAATAACAATTATCATTGTTATTTCCATTTTGTTGTTTCTATTTTCTATATTTGCATGTATTTGAGAAATCTTATTAAGAATCAATGATAATTAGTAGAGACTAATCTTATGGTTGGACAAATGGGGTGCCTAACACATTTTCTGATTCGTATCTTAGCTCCCGAATCCTCTTTCTCTGGTTAACATTTTAAGTATTAGTGACCATTTTTTTTGTTTTTCTTGATTTTTTTTTCTCAAAAACTAAGTGGCGATTCTATTTTCAACAAAAAGTGATTTTTAAAATTTAGCTTTCAAGGTATTAAAATATTTTCTAAATATCTTTTGAATTTTCTTATTTTTGAACAACAAAAACTTCAAAAATCCCAGCGCCACATCTGGTGTCGACCCATTTAGCTTTGGTGTCAACTTATTTTTCTCGAAGTCAAGAATCTGATGGATTACTTGGTGTCGACTCAAATGGCGTTGGTGTCGACCCAAAGTGAATTTTGGAAGGCTTGTGTAGGTGTCGACTCAAATTCTTTTTGTATCGACTCATTTTGCTCAACTGCCTATATTTCGGTATAATACTAAAGGTGTTGACCCTAACTAGTTTGGTGTCGACTCAAACGAATACCTGAAACATTTTAGAAAAACATGTTAAGGTGTTAACTCCAATTCTTAATCGTGTTGACACACTTGATGGTTTCAAGCGTACTTAGCCTTTAGTGTCGACTTAGATATCAATTTTTGTCGACTCAAAATGTTCTTTGACATGACACTTAGTGTCAACTCATTTGATGCAAAGAGTTAGCACAAAATAGTATAAGGTGTCGACTCATTAGTCATGTAGTGTCAACACTTATCTTTTTGGAAACAAATAAATATAATTCTTTTTAAATCAATTTAATTAAGAAAATAAAATATTAAAATTATCAAAATCAAATTAAAAAACCACTGGACTAACAGGCACTTTCACGGTAGAATCGGCTAAGGAGGGGCTATTTAGTCATTTTATCTTATTTTTATCTTTTACTCCTTATTTTGATTTAAAAGGTTGAGTTAAGATTATATATGTGTCAAATAGTGGACTTTTAGTTGAGATTTGGTATACTAAGTTTTAACAGGTTTAGTTCAGTTATCATAAAAATATATATTTTATATTTGTTTATTTTATCCATGAGATTTTGTGTTCATATATATGTACATATGTATTAATGGCATTTAGGAGATTTTTTATTATTATAATGTATTATAATGTCAAAATTAAAATTTTATTTAATTTAATTTGAAATATTAAATTATATTTTATTTATTAAAATATTTTAGCACATACTCCTAGGTGGTCTTGCATATATGTTATATATGTATTCATTATATAATTATATTTATATATTAATTAATGTTGATTGTAGAGAAAGATGGATGAGAAATATCTGAGGGATTTTTGTGCAATTACAAGGGTGTAAGGAACTTGTGTGTAATTATTGGAACTAAAATTTTTAAGAACTTTTGAGAGTATTTTGAATGAGAACTAAAGTGTTTTCTAAGGAGAGTTACAACTTATTATGTATTTTGGTGTCTTGGGCTAGAAGCGCAATTATCTTAAATGTTTGGGGTTGAAGTGTAATTGTTGAAAGTTCAGGATTTTAGGCCTTTGAGTATACTTTCTTCCCGGGTTGGAGTTAATACTTAATTCTCTTATTCTTTGGACTTGAAATTTGGGTTTTGCTATTGTAGAGTAACACATATAGATTGTTGGGTTAGAAAAAGTACGAGGCTAGATTAGCATTTCTTAAGAAGAGTTTGGGGACTTGAGTTTTTTTTTTTTTAAGGTTTAGCTCTTTAGGGTTTTGAATTAGTGTTTTAGGGCGACTTAATGATTTTCAAGATTAAAAGATTTTCCTTTTGTATTAGGATTTTTGCTTCTCGGGGACTAGTTCTTAGGTTTCGGTTTCCCTAAGTCTTTAGCGTAACCTTGTCATAAGATTCTTTTAGCTTACTGTCACTAAACTTATAATCTAAAATTGGGTCCTTACACCCAAAAGGCTACTTTTTAAATGTTCTTTTCTTATTTCAAAATTTTACTTGGTTAAAAGAGGATTTGGCTTTAAAGGATGTTGGTATCTTAATTGTTCGTGGATGTTTTGTTGGTTTGAGTTTAAAGGCAGGACAAATTGCTATCATAGATCTAGGTTTGAATACCTTTGAGCCGTGGAAAGTGTTTATACTACTGTGGGATATTTGATATTTGTGTTTGATGTGTATATGTTGTTGTGTGTGTGTTGGCATGCCTAAGTGATGAGGATATGATAGAGTTTGATGTTCATGTGTTATGTAGTGTATTTGGGCATGGAGGTTGAACCTAAAAATAACGTGTCATACTCTCGAACGTCCAGTCAACTAATTTAGGAGCTAAATTAGAAAAGCGTTTGGCCGACATTTCTAATAAAAAATCTAAATAAGTTGTCTGGATTGATGTTTTATTTCTATTGAGGGCTCCTAGTTATGTGACTTGTGTTCATGTGATCCTTAGATTGTTAAGTGATAACACGATTAGGTGTAATTCTATATTGATAGTGCGATGCCATATCAAGCCCTCATATTAATTCCTTCCTTAATTCTTTTTATATAGAGTGATGCTTCCGAGACGAGGTTGTAGTCGTGGTCAAGGTTGGGGCCGTGGGTTTGCTCAAGTTCCTGAAGTTGGGGAGGTGGATGCCTTTCAAGAACAAGCAGGAGGTGTTGAGTTCATGCGAAAAATGATGAACACCATGCACGCGTTGGCCGAGGCAATAAGAGGGAGCTAGAACTCTTGAGCCTAGGGCCACTCTACGATGAGGGAATTTCAACGGTTGGACCTTTCGACATTTATTAGAGACACGGACCCTAAAGTTTCCACTGAGTGGCTAGAGCTTATCACGAGAATTTCTTGATACCCTACATATTGTGGAGGATGACTTGATGGTAATTTTTGCCACTTTTTAGCTACGGGAAGATGCACACAAGTGGTGGAAGTTTGCAAAAACGACAATCGAGGGCACGTGGGCTGCATTTACAAAGGTATTCCTTGAGAAATACTTTTCTGAGTCAGCTAGAGATGTGTGTAGAGAGAAGTTTCTTTCTCTTACTCAAAGGGGATGACAGTGGTGCAGTACGAGGCTAAGTTTACGAGCCTAGCCCGTTTTACGCAAGAGATGGTAGCCACAGATGAGCTTCATGTTAAGAGGTTTGAACGGGGACTAAGGCCCGCGATCAGAGATAGGGCAGCAGCATTGAGAATTCATATTTTCTCAGAACTTGTGGAGTGTGCGATAATAGTGGAGAATACTTTGGTAAAAAATCGCAAGGAGAGGGAAGTTAGAACACAGACTGAAGGAACTAGTGCACAGTCAGAAGGATGCTGATTTAAGAGGCAGAGATAATTCACCTCTAGTTCTTTACCCACGGGATCTTATCAGCAACAACATTCAGCCCCAGCACCCTTAGTAACATCTTTAGGACAGTCAAAAAGAGATGATTTGTTTTACATGTTGAAAACCAGGTCATTCCACCGCCGATTGCCCATAAAATGGAATGTCATAGGGCCAATCGCCAACTCGATCCCAGGGGAGAAGGCCTCTTACATGCTATTAGTGTGTTTAGACGGGACACGTGCACCGACATTGCCCTCAATGAGGGACTACGCAGAGTGTAGAAAGACTCCAGCCAATCCAATCAGTTCAGGGACGATAGGGTCATGGCCAGTTGTAGCAATAGTTAGGGGCGTAGACGTCTAGAGCTACGTGAGGGACCACTTTAGTTTAGTCTTTGGGGTAGCGAGGAGTGCATAGTTATAGTGGGCAGAATAGGGGGACTTAGGGCCAAGTTTTTTCCTTATCTGAGCCTAGTGCCTCAAAGGCACCAGTTATACCAGATGACACTGCCACCACTTCAGTCATCAGAGGTACCTTCTTAGTATACAGTTCATGGGCCAGTGTTCTTATCGATACAAGAGCATCGTATTCATTCATCTCATTTGCATTGGGGCTAGAGATAGACGCATTGGGTAGTGTCTTGTGTATAGAGACTCCGTTAGGAGGGAATGCCTTGTTGAAATGAATTTGTAGTTCCTATGAGATTGAGATTGTCGGTCACCACCTAGCATTTGATCTTATCATTCTAGATATGACTGCCTTTGATATCATCCTACGGATAGATTGGTTAATTATCTATCGCATGTACATAGATTGTGATTAATAATGAGTATACATTTTGTACATTGGAGGGAGATTGTTTTTATTTTGTTGGTGACCATGGCGTTGGTTTAGAGATTAAATCTCATTCTTTGAAAAATTGTGAAAAACTTGTGTAACGACCCTGCTCGGACCCTAGTATTAGTGACAGATAGTCTACATTATTATAGAGCATGAACGAGATTCAAAATCCTAACTCAACTTAAAAACCTTAAGTTCGGCTTAGAAACCCTAAAAAGGACCAAAACACAGACAACAAAACCTTAACACCCGGAGAGTCTCCCAACATTTTAAATGAAGTAAATATCATGAAATAATGAGTTAAAATCAAAAATCCTCATAAGTAGGATAAAATGACCATTTTGCCCCTAATACAGTAAAAAATCCTAAAAATTTAAATTTTGGCACATGTATACCTTAAATAAAACATTTAAGTACAATTAAGTAGTAAAGGACAAAATAACATCAAAAATAACAAAAATTCCCCTTAGAGCCCGACCACCTTGGGAAGAGTACCAAAAAGTGACTTTTTGCTTTTTTTTTTAACTTAAAATGATGAGAAAGGTATTAGATTAAGCATTATGATGATTCAATACTTGTTTAACAAGTAATATACATAATAATATAGTGTTATAGGTCAAAAAAAGTAAACAAATCATTATTGAAATTCATACATAACAAAATAAGTCAAAAAGTCATATATTGTCAAAATAACTTAATTTGACTTAAAAGACTACGTCTATTTAATCAATTGCTATGAAAACTATGATAATACATGAAAATACTATATTTCTCATAAAAAAACTTAAATAATAGGTCACAGTAGAAAAAGACACCAAAAAGATACATCAAATTAACTTTTAATATATTTTCTTGCACAAAAGGGCACGCTAACCAATGCAAAACCCCTTTATTGATGTGGAGTCAGGTTTTTGTCCCCAAACTGTCCCTTGGCTGTATTTATCTTCCCCATCTCTGAATTTTAGCCCTCAAAAGTTGAATCAACTCAAATCAAACTCAAGTCTCATTTATTAAAATGAAGAAAAAAGTCATTTTTTGGTACTTTATGTTCCCCTCTTTGTCTCCTAACCTTTGCCTATATAAAGGGAGCCAAACACCCTCTTCTCTACGTGAAATTTTCTTGGAAGTGAGGGAGAGAAACAAGACATCTTTGCTCTTGAGTGATAATTTGAGTTTGAGGGAGAAAAAGGTAAAAAAAAGAGTAAGAAATCGATAAGATTTTCTAAAGCTAAGTCCAAATCCATCCTCCACCATATTTTGATCTCTTAAATATGTAAGTAAAACCTCTAAACCTTGTATCTAATATCTCCCAACACATCTCTTTAAACACTCTAAGAATTGAGAACCGAAATCAAACCAAAAAGGCGTCATAGTTGAAAATTAGGGGCTGTTATGTTTATGGGTGATATGAGATGTTGTATGTTGTTATATTTGAGTTTGATGACTTCTAAGTGTTCTGGAACCTTGATATTAAAGTCTAAAACACAAGCATGCAAAGAAATAGAACAAAAACTTGGCATGACATAAGTAGAAGACTTGGACCCAAAGAGACTTAATTTTTAAAAACATAGATGTTTCTGTCATGAACTTTGGAACACCATAACTCAATGCAAAAATTTGATCTAAGCATGTTATTTATGTTCTGATCTATATTTTTGTGTTTTCATTCATCCAAAATTTGTTTCAACTCATTTTCATAAGTAGAACTCGAGATATTACAATTTTATCAAAGTGTGTCATTTTTTCACCAGTCAACACTACCGACTTGGAAACTCTAATTTACAATAACATCTGAACTTTGATCAAAACATGGAAGTTGTAGGTAACATGTATATCTATCTACCCAAAACAACTAAGCACCAAATAATGAGTTTTGATAGGTCAAAACCCCTTTGAAAATCTCTATTGAGTTTTAGCCCTCAAAGGTGTAGCCCAAAACCCATATTTTTAATGACCTATTCCGAAAGTTGTCTTCATGAACATTGTAGATAACATATTGAAGTACTTTTTACCCAAATATCATACCTTAAAGCCTCGGGATGATACCCAAAAACCATTTCAAACCCTCTGTCCAAAATTGGCTTTGCTGAGTTTTAGTGGCTGATAGAACCTATTTTCTAAAATGGCCAAAAAGTCTAACTTGTTCCAAACAATGACCCTTAGCTATAAACATAAAACTTGTAGGGAACTTGTTGAAATAGAACATAATAAAAAATGGGCACATTTTGACTTCATATGATAACCCAAAACTGAGACTAAAAAAATCATGTTTTTGATAAAATCTTAAGAAAAGCGCTGAACCATTTTTGCTTAGGATGTTTTGTTCACCCTTTTGCCTTAGGTTTTGGCCTTGGTGTTAAACATGATAGTTGTAAAAAATATTTTTATCTAAATGGGGTATAAAAATCATAGCTTAATTCAAAGTCTGAATACCTAAAAACTTTATCGACTCTTTTAATTTAATACTTGATATTTGGCCTTACGGTTGGTAAGTGTGATTTGAGTATCCTTTACTATGAGACCCAAGTTTTATGTGATGATTAGTTGATTAGTTCTTATTTGTGAATATATGATGATTAGAGTGCATGCCATTGTTAGTTGTACTTCAGAATATAAGTTGTTATACCATGAGCATTGTGATTAGGACACTAAAGGCATCTTGTGGGTTACTCCTTGTATGTTTTAAGTTGTATCTTGATATGATGGATGTGGGGGTGTTGAAAATGGGCCATGTGCATCTTGAGCCGTGTTACGTCTTGAGCCGTATCACATCTTGAGCCAAACTACCGCTGTACTCCGTAGTGATCGAAAACGCTGATGTACGAGAACCTAACATATGGGAACGTAATGGTACCGTTCAGATTGTTGTGTCGAGTATGAATAACTTTGGGCCATGTATATCTTGAGCCGTGTCACGTCCTGAGCCGTAACACATCTTAAGCCGAACTGCTACTATATGTCGTAGTGATCGAGAACGCTGATGTACGGGAACCTAACGTATAGGGACATAATGGTGTCATTCGAATTATTGTATTGGATATGATAACTTTGGGCCATGTATGTCTTGAGCTGTGTTACATCCTGAGCCGTATCACGTCTTGAGCCAAATTTGTCTATCTCATTGACTACAAACTGTGCAGGTGTTATATGATATGTGTCGTGGTAAATTTTGTGCCATGAGATTAGTTAGAAGGTTAGAGTGTTTTGCTTTTGGGTCTTGGCTGATAGTATTTGTGCCACAGGCGTGGAGGAGTTCTTGGAGGAAGTCATCCCAGAGAGAGAAGAAGAGTTTGAAGAACAGGGTGAGTTCCAAGAGTACGTGAATTTCGCTGATGCATTCTGAGTAGTGGAGACCTCTACTTTTGTTCTCATATTCAGTTCTCTCGTGCTTAGTGTAATTTTTTAAATTTTTTGGTGAAACTGTAATAGTTATGTAATTTTGAACGGTCCAAAACTCCTTTATAATGTAATAATTAACGTATGTAAATATGAATGAATGGCTAGAATGTCACTTTATTTATATTTATGTATGTCCTGACGTGCCCAGAAGACGGGGCGTCACAGTTGGTATCAGAATCCAGGTTTAGTGAACCTTCAAGTCTTGGGTTATGGGAAACCATGCGTTCTTTCGCGTAGAAGCTCTGTAGGATGCGTTGTATTACTAATAATTATCATATATATATTATAAGAACTAAAATCTTCTACACCTGAGTCATATAGCAAGTCGTGTTAGGACGTTACCAGAATTAAAAGTAGCAGGGAATCTACATGCAAAGGACGGGTAAGACCATCGAGATCGAAGATAGGAGACTCATGCAACGGGTTGTCTTATTTTAAGGGGGGTAGACAGGAGTACATATTAGGAGAAGTTTTAGATATCACCTCGAGAGACATCGTTACAACCCTGCTACTTCATCCTTATAAGTCCTTTTCTCATTTACCCCAAGCCCTGGTGTTAACTTTTGAAGTTCTTTTGTATGCCCTTTATTCTTATATCATCAGTCCTCAATGGTACCGTCAAGTGTCATTCGTCGATAACTCTTATGCACCAAAGACTTATTGATAAACCTATTCAAAATTCAATCATAGAAAGTACCATTGTCCTCAAGTTTTTATGCCTCGATAATGACCGGTATTCGCATTTGATTCTCCTCCGATTCAAGTCATTATCCTTGAACTAACTCTTCTCTTGTAGAACTCGATATCAATTATTTGTCAAGTACGCATTCAAAATATTCGACATTAATAAAAAAATTTGCCATCGTTCACTTCTCTCGATCCTGAAACCACAATCTGTTGCAGTGATTTTGTCAATTCTTCGTACACTCTTGAAATCTCTACCAAGGAAGTAGACTTGGATGCTTGAATTAAAATACGTTAGGCTGACGTAACTTCAGGGTAAATATCTAATTTGGCTGCCCCTTTTGCTTAAACATCACTTTTATCTTAATCTAATTGTACTTGACTAGTTCTAGGGACACTTGTTTAAAATATTATTCACTGTCCTCCTCTTGTTTCTCCTACAATTGAATCCCAAATGACCACTCAATTTGTGTCAATGGTAATTTCCTTAACCGTGATCATTTAACCTCATTCAACCTATCTTTGAACCACCTGGGTTCTACCCTAAAATGTTCTAATCTCGCGTATATTTTTAACTATTGAACTTCAAAATCTTGCCCCATAGATCTATGAGTAACAATGATCGTCAGGATATTACGTCATTAGGCCTTAGCACTTTCACGGGAAACTAAGACGATGCACGAAAACCTCCTAACACCTCTTCAAGCGTGAAATAGATTTCTTCTTGATGTCACGGCTTAGAATATCTGTCAACGTCTAGGTTTAACAAAGTTTTGAAGATCAAGACTCCCATTTGCAAGAATGGTTAAGTAAGGGCTTATTCAAGTAAGTATATCTTTTCAAAGATCCCAACAAATAAGACCATGCCATCAGCAATCTAAAGTTAGAAACGACAGTTTCACACTAAAGGATTCGCGACACCACCATTTGGCAAATTCAAACTTTTCTAAGACTAGTTCATAGTTGACCCACCTATTTCGATAAATCAAGAAGCAAAAGATTCATATCAGTAGTGAGAAAGTGAAAAATGAGAAACAGCCTCGAACTCACGATAACCTTAGTATGCTAGAAAAGGAAGTACGCCTATATACATCGATATTCACGCCGGCCTTACCACCGAAGTGTTAGAGTCTGAGTTTTGCCATAACTACCAAAGAACGAAGAATCTTGATCACAACAATGAATGTTTGGGTCCTGATAAAGAATTAACCATCAAGTCACAATGGATCACACGACTAGGTACTTATTACAACCATACCTTTTATCATGTTCGTTTTACCCTAGAATGACCAATCGCCTGAGAAAATGATCCAGTTATTAGAAGAGACATTCTGACCCAACGTTCTAACACATCAAGAACATACGGTAGAGGCCAAGAGGAATGGAGCAACCTTTGGAAAGAATAAAGAGAAAATGGAAGAATATGATTATAGACTTCGTCATCAGGATTATCAAGATCACCTCAAGTACTGGCAACTCTTTAATTAAGCAATTCTAGGACTTGGGTGCCAAGGAATTTGTAGAAATAGTGAGTCCCATTAACACTGAAGATTGTTTGAGGGGTGGAGTGCGCATTTTAGACAGACCGAGTTGTTCACATGGTAGGTTATTAAAATATCAGTTTGTATTCATTTATCATCTAGACTGTGTAACTCTTATGGAGTGGTATTCAATTTTTTTTGTGATATCGATGTGAGTTGCAAGGAAGTTGCTTTCGAAAACCTTTTGTGATGTGACCCATTAGAGCAAGCTTATTTAGATTAGTGCGTAAATGTTGCTGGTATAGAGAAGGAATTTTCTTATAGGAACGTGTGAACTCTATGTATGAGAAGTTAAAAGGGTGATATAATTTTGTTGTTGCTTAGCAACTTAGTGTGAGTACGTGGGAGGAATACGTGTTTGGATAAGAAGAGTGGAAGTGTAAGTGAGACTATACGAATTCATGGGTATGGTTTTTGTATTTGGTCTTGAGTGAATCGAGTGTCTTGGTAGAATGTGGGTAAGATAAAATAATTGAAGTGCGAAAATAGTTCTTGGTTCAATTGTGTGGTAGAAAACATGTGAAGAGATTGAGTGATGATGATAAGAGGTTTTAGAATCAGGAGTTAATACTGTTTAGTTAAAGGATTGTAGGGTAGATGGTACGTACGTGAAGAAAATATGTGACGAGGTTATGATTGGATTCATATGGGTAAACATATACCTAGGAAGTGTTTAGTCTGGGTGGTATGTTTAGCCCTAGTAACTCATTAGGTTCAAGTGGCGGTATTATTCTTGATGGTTGTAAGGCTAGAGTAGTCTAACACAAAGTGACGATGTGATTTCGAGTTAATAGTCATTAGTCGATCGGGAAGTAGTCTTCAATGTACATTTGAATATGGCAATGAGCTGATTTTTAGTAGAGTGATAGTCTTTCTAGACAGAAGTGGAGAATATTTGAAACAGTTTCAGTGGTGGGCTAGTTTAGAGATATATGATCGCTTGTGGAGGTCATTCTTGATGTAAGTTGTGTTTAGGAGCCAACGTGTTCTCAATGATAGATTGGGGTCATAATTACACAACTTGAAAGTGCGGGAGTCAGATATGCCCAAGACTGCCTTTAGGACTCGTTACGAACATTATGAATTTGTGATGTTGCCTTTCGGGTTAATGATTGTACCTGCTGTATTTATGGACCTGATTGATCGGGTGCTCAGAAGCTTTCGAGAAAAATTTGTAATTGTGTTGATGAACAATATTCGGTTATATTCTCGGAGTGAAGAGGAAGATATGGAACATTTGAAGATTCTATGTGGGTCCTGTGAAAGCACAAGTTGTATGTAAACCTTGGTAAATATGAGTTTCAGTTGGACCAGGTGATGTTTTTAGATCATGTTATGTCTGGAGAAGAAATTCAAGTGGGCCCAACAGAAGTAGAAGTAACAGTTAATGGAAAGAGACTAACAGAGATACGAACTTTTTGGGCCTAGCTAGTTATGTGACATGGTCCTTGAATATTTGGTAGTAATCAGTTTAAGATGTTAGTAGGACAAAATAACATTTAGAAGTGATGAACACATGGGCTCGACCTTATCCACACCCGCAATAAAGAACGACTCAAGTAAATAAAACACAATTTTGGAGAACAAGAAGGCACAATGTTAGTTAATCATCCTTAACCTTCCATACGATGAAGTACGGGGCAAAATTTCGGGGATGAAATTTGTTTAAGGGGGTAGTTTGTAACGATCCTACTCGGACCCTAGTATTAGTAATAGATAGTCCACAAGGCTATAGAGCACGGACGAGGTTCAAAGCCCTAACTCAACTCGAAAACCTTAAGTTCGGCTTAGAAATCCTAAAATGATCCAAAACACAGGCAAAAAAACCTTAACACCCAGAGAGTCTCTCAATATTCTAAATGAAGTAAATATCATAAAATAATTAGTTAAAAATAAAAAATTCTCATAAGTAGGGTAAAATGACCGTTTTGCCCATAGTATAGCAAAAAGTCCTAAAAATTTAAATTTTGACACATGGATATCCTAAATCAAGAATTTAAGTATAATTAAGTAGAAAAGGACAAACTAACATAAAAAATAACAAAAATGCCCCTTAAAGGCCAACCACCTTCGGAAGAATGCCAAAAAGTGATTTTTTGCTTTCTTTTTAGCTTAAAATGATGAGAAATGTATTAAATTAAACATTATGATGATCCAATACTTGTTAAACAAGTAATATGCATAATAATATAATATCATAGGTCAACAAAAGCAAAAAGATCATTATTGAAGTTCATACACAACAAAATAAGTCAAAAAGTCATATATTACCAAAATAACTTAATTTGACTTAAAAGAGTATATCTATTTAATCAATTGCTATAAAAACTATGATAATACAAGAAAATA
Organism: Heliamphora exappendiculata; assembly: GCA_034768845.1. Classification (NCBI taxonomy): domain Eukaryota; kingdom Viridiplantae; phylum Streptophyta; class Magnoliopsida; order Ericales; family Sarraceniaceae; genus Heliamphora; species Heliamphora exappendiculata. Next base: position 26,536 of record JAOTRH010221736.1, read on the forward strand.
CTATATTTCTCATAAACATACTAAAATAATAGGTCTCAGTAGAAAAAGACACTAAAAAAATACATCAACTTAACTTTTGATGCATATTATTACATAAAAGGACACGCAAACCAATGCAAAACCCCTTGATTGATGTGGGGTCAGGTTTTTGTCCTCCAAATTGACCCCTAGATATATTTATCTTCCCTATGTCTGAATTGTAGCCCTCAAAAGTTGAATCAACTCAAATCAAACTCAAGTCTCATTTATTAAAATGAAGAAAAAAGTCATTTTTGGTACTTTATGTTCCCCTCTTGTCTCCTAGCCTTTGCCTACATAAAGGGATCCAAACACCCTCTTCTCTACATGAAATTTTCTTGCAAGTGAGGGAGAGAAACAATACATCTTCGCTCTTGAATGATAATGTGAGTTTGAGGGAGAAAAAGGAAAAAAAAAAAAAGGAAGAAATCGATGAGATTTTCTAAAGCTAAGTCCAAATATATCCTCCACCATATTTTGATCTCTCAACTATGTAAGTAAAATCTCTAAATCTTGTGTCTAGTATCCCTCAAAATATCTCCCAACACATCCCTTTAATCACTCTAAAAATCAAGAACAAAAATCAAACCGAAAAGGCGTCGTAGTTGGAAATTAGGGGCTGTTATGTTTATGGGTGATATGAGATATTGTTGTATATTGTTAGATTTGAGGTTAATGACTTGTAAGTGTTCTGGAACCTTAATATTAAAGTCTAAAACACAATCATGCAAAGAAATAGAACAAAAACTTGACATGACATAAGTAGAAGATTTGGACCCCAAGAGACTTAATTTTTGAGAGCATAGATATTTCTGCCCTGAACTTTGGAACGTCATAACTCAATGTAGAAAATTGATCTAACCATGTTCTTTATGTCCAGATCTATATTTTTGTGTTATATTTTATCCAAAATTTCTTTCAACTCATCTGCATAAGTAGAACTTGAGATATTGAAATTTTACAAAAGTGTTATTTTTCAACCAGTCAACACTACCGACTTGGAAACCCTAATTTAAAATGAGATCCGAACTTTGGTCAAAACATGACAGTTGTAGATAACATGTATATCTATCTACCCACCAAAGAGAAGCACCAAATATTGATTTTTTGATAGGTCAAAACCCCTTTGAAAGTCTCTATTGAGTTTCATCCCTCAAAGGACACTTCTGTCGCATATTTTTGTGTAGCCAAAACTCCTATTTTTAATTACCTATTTCAAAAGTGGTCTACATGAATATTGTCACTAACATATTTAAGTACTTTTTGCCCAAACATCATACCTTAAATCCTTGGGATGATACCCCAAAATCATTTCAAACCCTCTGTCTAAAATCGGCTCTGTTGAATTTTGGCAACTAACAAAACCTATTTTCTAAAATGGCCAAAAAGTCTAACTTGTTCCAAACAATTACCCTTAGCTCTAAACATTCAACTTGTAGCGGACTTGTTGAACTAGAACATACTAAAAAATGGGTGCATTTGGACTTGATTTGATACGCCAAAGCCAAGACCAATAGAAGCATATTTTTGATAAAATCTTAAGAAAAGCGCTGAACCGTTTTTGCTTAAGATTTTTGTTCACCAATTTTTTCTTAGGTTTTGGCCTTAGTATTAAACATGAGAGTTGTAGAAGATATTTTTATCTAAATAGAGTATAAAAATCATAGCTTGATTCCAAGTCTAGATACCCCAAAACTTTGTCGGCTCTTTTAATTTAATACTTGATATTTGGCCTTACGGTTGGTAAGTGTGATTTAAGTATCCTTTACTGTGAGACCCAAGTTTTATATGATGATTAATTGATTAGTGCTTATTTATGAATATATGATGATTAGAATGCAAGCCATTATTAGTTGTGCTTCAGAATATAAGTGGTTATACCATGAGCATTGTGATTGTGGCACTAGAGGCATCTTGTGGGTTACCCCGTGTATGTTTTAAGTTGTATTTTGATATGGTGGATGTGGGGGTGTTGACAATGGATAATGTGCATATTGAGTCGTGTTACGTCTTGAGTCGTATCACATCATGTGCCGAACTACCGTTGTACGCTGTAGTGATCGAAAACACTGATATACGGGAACCTAACGTATGGGAATGTAATGTTACCATTCAAATTGTTGTGTCGAGTATGAATAACATTGGGCCATGTATGTCCTAAGCTTGTTACGTCCAGAGCCGTATCACGTCTTGAGCCGAACTGCTGCTATATGCCGTAGTGATCAGGAACGCTGATGTATAGGAACCTAACATATGGAAACATAATGGTGTCATTCGGATTATTGTATTGGATATGATAATTTTGGGCCATGTATGTCTTGAGCCGTGTTACGTCATGAGTCATATCACGTCTTGAGCCGAACTACCACTATACGCTGTAGTGATCGGGAATGCTAATGTATGGGAACCTAACATATGGGAACATAATGGTGTCTTTTGGATTATTATATTGAGGTTTTCGTTCTTGATTCTAAGTCTAGGGCGTTCCTAGTTGCCATTTTAAAAAATATTTTGGGATGAATTCCCCTTGTGCACACCCTGGGCGTGTCCTCGGTATTTGAAATGGTTTATCGTGAATATTGTTGGGCACCGTGGGCTCATCGCTAGCATTCTGATTTCGATAGCTTAGACTTTGGGTTCACACTGGCGAAGGCATCACGAGTCTTAAGGTGGGACAGACCGCTTGATATTGTCTAATATAACTGATTGAAATGGTTTATTGAATTTGTTGGCCTGGAGTATGGCGCGGACCCCAAGTCGCTGCCACTGAGTAAAATAGCTAAGGGATGAAGCCAAAACGCGCATTTACTATTTACAACGAGGCACGATGATGGATTTGGTGATCAAATACCAGTGAAACTCTACTTTGGTGATTCCCAATGTGGAATTCCTGTTATAATCTGGGTGCATGTTGGGTTGGGCATCTGTATTATATATACGGCATCTCATATGCACATGTTTATTGACTTATCTGCTATCCTGTCATAAATTTGCCTGTCTCCTTGACTATAAACTGTACTGGTGTTATATGATATGTGTTGTGGTGCATTTTGTGCCATGAGATTAGTTAGAAGGTCAGAGTGTTTTGCTTCTAGGCCTTAGCTCATGGCATTCGTGCCACAGGTGTGAAGGAGTTCTTGGAGGAAGTCACCGCAGGGGGAGAAGAAGAGTTTGAAGAACAGTGTGAGTTCCAAGAAAACGTAGATTTCGCTGATGCATTCTGAGGAGTGGAGACCTCTGCTTTTGTTCTCATATTCAGTTATCTTGTGCTTAGTGTAATTTTTGAAATTTCTTAGGAAAACTGTAATAGTTATGTAATTTTGAACAGTCCAAAACTCCTTTATAATGTAATAATTAATGTATGTAAATATGAATAAACGGCTAGAATATCCATTTATTTATATTTATGTATGTCCCGACGTGTCTAGAGGACGGGGCATCACATCTTGCCCTTCTCATTTCCAACCTGTTGATGAGTGAGGTTAACTCCATTCGAGGAGAACTCCCTCCCGTTGTTTGTGAATTTCTCGATGTCTTTCCTGATGATTTGTTTAAGCTACCACCAGGACGAGAGGTAGAAATTTTTATTGATCTTGTACTAGGGACCGTGCCCATTTCTACGTCACCTTACCATTATGCGCCGACCAAATTGCAAGAATTAAAGGTGCAACTTCAAAAATTATTAGATAAGGGCTTTATTCGTCCGAGTACTTCGCCCTGGGTAGCTCCGACATTGTTTGCTAAAAAGGAAGATGGATCCTTGCGCTTGTGCATCGACTATTGAAAACTGAATCAAGTGATTGTGAAGAATAAATATCTTATACCGAAAATTGATGATGTGTTTGATCAATTAAAGGGGTCGAGTTGCTTCTCAAAGATTGACTTGAGGTCAAGTTACTACTAGTTGCGAGTGAAGGAGGAGGACATGGTGAAGATGGCTTTCAATCACGCTATGGGCACTACAAATTTCTTGTTATGCTGTTTGGTTTGACAAATGCACTGGCAGCTTTTATGGACTAAATGAAATGTATTTTTCATGCTTATTTTAATAGGTTCGTGGTTGTATTTGTGGATGACATCCTTCTACGATAACATCGTTCATACGCTAAATACGAGAAATGCGAGTTTTGGACATTCAAGGTAAAGTTTCTATGACATGTGGTTTCATGAGATGGTGTGGCCGTGTACTCTTCAAAGATTGAGGCCGTGATGAGTTGGGAGTGACCCAAAAGTGTGTTTGAGATTCAGAATTTCTTGGGATTAGCGGGCTATTAACAGAGGTTTGTCAAAGATTTTTCTACACTTGACGCACCTATGACATCTTATATATAAGGGGATTAAATTTATATGGAACGAAGCTTGTGAGTGTACCTTTCATGAACAAAGATGTCATGCCACATTAAATATATGTGGAATATGCTTGGGGAGGTTAGAGAGTACGAGTTACATCTTGTGGAGACCAATGAGTATGCCACATTATTTATACTGGTTTCACAACCTTGTCTTCTTAGCCATGTTGTTGAGGCTCAACAGCGGGATAGTGAGGCCCAAATGCTTTGTGAACGTGTTTTGAGTGATGAGGATGCCAAAAGGGGGACTATAAATTCGGATCAAAGTTTGAGATTTGCGGGGAGATTATTTGTACCAAAATCGGGTCGTGAGGATGTGCTACATGAGTTTCATCATTCTCTTTTAGCCATACATCTGGGAGGCACAAAGATGTATGATGATTTATGCCGTCAATTTTGGTGAAAAGGTATAAAGAAGGGTGTAACGCTTTTTGTTTCAAGTTGCCTTACTTGTCAGCAAGTGAAAGCCGAATACCAGAGACCAATGGGATTGTTACAGCCCTTGCCAATGTCGTACTGGAATTGGAAGAATGTTATGATGGATTTTGTTTTAGATTTTTCGAGGTCGTTGATGGGGCATGATGTCTAGGGGTATGCGCGGGTTGGGTTGGGGTGGATTGAAAAAAAAAATTTTAATCAACCCACCTTTGGCGAGTGGTTGTTTTTTCAATTCATTGCCAACCCATTAATTATCAAAATCAGTAGATTAGATTATATTTTTTGGCAGTTTCAACCCATGGTTTAGGTGGTTTAGCGGGTTAAAAAATTATAAAATATTAATTGTATTTTTTATTAAAAAAAATTTTAAAAATAAAAAAATTATTACGCTCTTTTTATGAAATCATATTTAACATGTTAAGTAAAAAACTAACTAAAAATAACAGCAGAAATTTAATAATAATAATAATAACATAATTAAATATCTTTAACAATAATATTTACATTGTATGTTGTTCAAAAAACATTTACAACATATAATTAAAATAGTAATTAAAATTATAAATTGTTCCTTATGAATTATAAGAAATTTATATAAATATAAACATGTATGTAAGGTTGAGATTCGTCGTATGTAGGAATACGAAAACTAATATATACTTTAGGCGGGTTGGGTTGGGTTGATGGCGGGTTGAATAAATATAACATGCAACTAACTCACCCTCTTTATTTTTTTATTCAACCCACCCAACTCAACTCATTCACTTACAGAACCTGCACGGATTGGGTTGGGTTGGGTTGACGGGTTGAAGTGGGTTGATGAGTTGTTTGCACACCTCTAATGATGCCATTTAGGTTGTGGTGGATTGATTGATCAAATTCGCACATTTTCTTCCTATTTGCATGATTGATTTGGTGGATCAACTTAGTAAACTGTACATTAATGAGATTGTCCGACTCCACGAAGTGCCGGTATCTATTGTTTCTAATTGAGATCCTTGGTTCATATCAAGTCTTCAATTAGCCATGGGGACAAATTTAATTTTTAGCACCGCCTTTTCATCCACATACGAAAAGTTAGTCCGAGCACACTATTCAGATTTTAGAGGACATGTTACGGGCGTACGTGTTAGATTTTCGTGGATCTTGGGAGGATCACCTTCCTTTGGTGGAGTTTGCATATAAAAATAGTTATTAGTTGAGCATTGAGACGAAGCCTTTGAGGTCTAGTATAGTAGACCTTGTAAGACCTATTTGTTGGGCCGATGTAGGGAAAATAGCAGTGTTGGGACTCGACCTAGTACGTGAGACAACAAAAAAGATTGCTGCCATTCGACAACGCCTAGTGACAGTCCAAAATAGTTAAAAGAGTTATACAGATTGAAGAAGAAAACCCTTGATGTTTGAAGTAGGCGACCATGTGTTTTTAAAGGTTTCAACTCGCAAAAGATTGATGAGGTTTGGTAAGAGTGAGAAATGGTTGCCGCGTTTTATAGTTATGAAGTGGATCCTTCATACGTTCTTGATTGAGCCCAGTTACAAGTTAAGGATGATATCTCTTACCAAGAACAACCGATAAATATATTAGGTACCAAAGAGAAAATGTTGCGAGGGCGGACCTTTTCCTTATGTCAAAATGTTATGGCTTCATCATAGTGAATACATGTGGGTTTAGGTGAAAACCATGGGTAATAGTTGAGGGACTAATAATAATGAGAGGATATATTATATATGTGTGTATATATTTATGCACATATATATTGAAATGGTTATAGAATTAATGTGGGCTCGACTAGCTCCTCAGTGAAAAATTGAAGACTTGCGCAAGAGTGGGTGCCCTGTTCCCTCTGCTTAATCGCCAAAAAGGTTATGGAGGTGCCCCGTTCCTTCAGATGGAGTTCCCGGAAAGGTGGCATAGGTGCCCTATTCCTTCGGTGTGACCGTAAACTTTTGTACTTGTACAAGAACGATCCAGTAAGAGATATCATCGCAGGGAACATATTCTTCTTGTTCTCTACACATATACAAAATCACCTTTGTACACTATCCAATAAGGTGGGCTCATATTGTTCAATGCGAAATGTTTTCTGGTACATAATTGAGTTTGTGTTTGAACTAACATTTTTTTCTAGGCTTTTTGATTTTTTGGCTTTTCTATAGAAAAAAAGCCAATGTAAAAACATGTAGAAAAAGATAATTGAGGTCAAATAAGTAGGCTTTTTAAAAGAATTTTAAGCAAAATTTTTTTAAAAAAAGCTAAGCTAAACATAGGCTGAATGGGAGCACCACGTAAACTAGGATATTCACGGTTCGATTTTATTCGATTTTGAGCTAAATCAACAACTAAACTGTTTTGAACAAACCCCAAAATTTAAGAGCCAAAATAGAACCGCAAGTACTATGGAACTTGTTTGAACGTAACCAATATAAAATGGTTTGGTTCCAGATTTAGATATGCAATTCTAACACTAAATACATGTTACTACAAGTTTAAAAGTTATACATTATATTTTTATTTATTCTTTTTATATTTTTTATATTATTTTATTTTATATTTCACTTTATTACTTGTTTCATAAAATTACAAAATGTCATTATATATCTACAAAATATGTATTATACTTATCCTGTTTTAATTTTATTAATTTTTTATTGGTTATTAATAATCTAAGAATTATATAATATTATAATGTTATAAAAAAGTAAAAATTAAATTATAAAAGAGAAAAAATAAAAAAAAAGAAGAAAAAAGAAAATATATAGTTAATCTTCTAAGAATATTTTAAGCGCATAATATATAATATAATATAAATATAACAAAACAAAATAATGGCACGATTCAATTTATATAGTTATTTAAAAGTTAATTTAAGAACCAAACCATAATGCACAATTCTTAATAATTTAGAATTTGAAACAAACTATCAACTTAAAAATTCTAAACAAATTATACAATTTGAATTAATTTGGAACAATTTATCAATTTCATCAACTTTTTTGAACATCTATAATATAAGTAAGTCCTGATTAGCAACTAGGTTAAAAGTTTTTTTTTTTTTTTTTTTACGTTTTTAGCCAAAAAAATTAAATTGAATTTAAAATATGTTGTTTGATAACTTAGTTTTTAAGTTAGTTTTTCTAAAATTAGTTGTTTGGATAAAAAGTTAACTTTTTTACTTTTTGTTCAAAAGTGAATAATTTATCATTTTATATATTTGATATTAACAATTATATATAATTGGTAGTGATAGTAAATAAATTATGAATAAGTGATATTATTATATTTTAAAACTAGTGAGAATTCGAATAGAATATTTTAAAAGTTTTTATTTTAGGTTTTGTTTAGTTTAGTTTTTCTGTGATTATTTGTGATTTTTTACGCTTTTTATGATTTTTTTTTATGATTTTGGGTTAATTTTTTATTTTCTCAATTTATCATCATAAAATAAATTTAAATATAAAGCCATTTTAAAAAAAAGTTGAAAAAAGTTCATTAAGGCCACTTTAAGTTTTTTATGTGGTTATTTTGTATTATTTGAATTTTTTTGTTAATCTTTATACTTTTTTGGTTTCTTATAACGAGAAAATTTTAAAAAATATTATTATTTAAATTAATATTAATTTTTTTATTAAAAAATAAAAAAATCATATAAAAAAACTATCCCACACGATACTTAATTTGATTATTTAACTTTATAGATTTTTTTATTTTTTAACTAAAAAAATAATTTTAAAAATAATTTTAGTATAAATTCTATTTTTAAGTGATAATAGAGTTTTAGTTCCGTAGCATTTTTTTCACTGTTTTAATTCTATACGATAAGCGATACATTTATCAGTTCATAAAACTAAGACATTAGTTAAATGAAAATGTATCACTTTTCATTTTCAACAATTATGATGGCTTGATAAATGTATTACTTGTATTTTTTTAATTGTCTAAAACAGAAAAAATTAATTCTTAAATATGAATAAATTAAAAATAGTATAATTATTTTAAATTTAATAGAACTAGATTTTAATAAAAATTATAAAATAGTATAATTATTTTAAATTTAATAGGACTAAATTTTAATAAAAATTATAAAATTAAATTTTTTATGAAATTAAAAAATGATTCATCTTTAAATTATTTTAATTTTAATTTTAATTTTAATTTTTTTTATATATGTTTTTAGTCAAAAATTATAGTCAAGGTTGCCAGCGGTAATGCCATATAAAATTTTTTGAAACAACGGAAGCAGAATAATTTACCGTGTACCCCAGTCAACATCGTTTACTCTTGACCTTTCTCTGTACTCCGCTCCATCAACGTTCTCGGTGAAGCACTCAACAATGGCCGCTCTGAGAATCTGGATCATATCCCTAACAACGCTTTGGACGCTGGTGTGCTTGGCCCAGTCGAGCAGCGACACCAACGGCGCGTACTCCCCGTGCTCCGACACCACGGTCCAGCGCTCCGACGGCTTTACCTTCGGGATCGCCTTCGCGGCGAGGACTTCGTTCTTCATCAATACCTCGGTTCAGTTATCCCCCTGCGACAAGAGGCTTTCTCTCTCTTCATCCAACTCTCAACTCGCTGTCTTCCGCCCCAAGGTCGACGAGATATCTCTCCTCACCATCAACACAACCAGCTTTTCTCCGGTACCGATCTCTACTCTTCACCCCGTCTGTATTTATTTCTCTCTCTCTCTCTCTCTCTATATATATATATATATATATATGCATGTATGTATGTTTTGCATATTGAACTTGTGGATCAGTAAAGGAATACAGGAAACTGATCTTAGATCTGTGTAGTCAAGTTCTAGGGTTTTGATTATTTTGCGCTGTTTGATTGTTTTGTGCTGCTTGATTGTTTTGGATAATCAAAACAATCTAACGAACACACACATGTGTGTGTATGTATATTGAACTTGTTGATCGTGATGGATACAGGAAACTGATATTAGATTTGTCTAGTCAAGTTCTAGGGTTTTGATTATTTTTCCCTGTTACGTTGTTTTGGAGAATCGGGGAAACGATGAATTTTCGTGTTTTAAACCACTAGAAATGGAAAGAAACGCATGTAATTGGGCATATAGGTCTTTTAACTTTGGGAATTTTGTAGTTCTTTATGAGAATGTGGTCAGGTTGCGGTTTCACCAAGATAAGGGGTATTGATTTGATTCTGGTTTCAATGTAAAATTCTGCAATTAAGTGGTTCGTACTGTTTTATGAATTTTTTTTCCTGAAACTTCTTTTGAAAAATATTTCTAAAATATGTTTTCTAAACTCGCTTAAAGGATTAAAGGTGACTCACCCTTAAATATAATAGATAAAGTATTTAATAAAATTCTCACTCACTCTCTTTACAAATGATTAGCAATAAATGAGAAGTAAAGAGATGAGAGATCAAGAGCTGGAGTTAACGAGTAATAAATGAAAACTTGAGAGTTTGATCTTTGATTCAAGCAATATAACAGTAGAATTGAAGCTCTTATTCTTTAAATGTTTGAAAAATAACTTCTTATATAGCCTCTTGATGATTCATGACCGTTTGAGGTAGGTAGAATCATTAAATGCAAAAATCCTACTGTTGAACTCGGCGCCAAATTTGAAATCCCGTCGCAGGTGTCGACTCAAATCTATTTTAGGTCGACATAAATCTTCTATGGCTTGGTTCTTCAAGTGAATGTGTCCACTCATTTTATCATTGGTGTTGACACTAATTTTTATGCCTTCTCACCTACACAACGGTGTCGACTCAAAATCAGTTGGTGTCGACTCGTTTAATACTTCAGTTTTCCAAGAGAACCTCTTGGTGTCGACACATATTGTATATATATTGTGTCGACTCATTATTCTGCAGGAAGACTCGATTATTTTGCGTCTACTCATATTGCGTTTTGGGTTGACTAAAAAATTTGCCGGAAGTCACGGTTGTTTTGTGTCGACTCATCTTCAGTTAAGTGTCGACTCAAAGTTCAACAGAAAGTCTCAGTTGATTGGTGTAGACTTATATTTGCTTTGGTGTTGACTCAATTTCCAAATGACTTTTAGTGAGTTCCGAAGAGTCTTTTAGTGTCGACTCAAATTTCTATTTGTGTCGACTCATTTTGTTGTAGAAAATCTCAGTTCTTTTGGATCGACTCAAAAAGTCTTTTGTGTCGACTCATCTTAGAGTAATTGAAAACATCTTAGGCAAAAATATTAAGGTGTCGACACATTTGTTTAAAAGTGTCGACACATTTGTTCAAAGTTGTCGACTCACTTGAGAATATCAAGTATTCTTTGTTTTAAGGTGTCGACTCAAATAACAATTAGGATCAACACAAAATATTCTTTTCTAAAAATACTTAAGTACCAATTCATTTGATAAAGGAGTCAGCTTAAATCACTAAAGTTGTCAACTCATTTATTATTTTGTGTCAATACTACTTTTTTGGAAATATTAAACATTATCTTTTAAATCAATTTTACTTAGAAAATGAATCATACAAAATCATCAAAATCTAATTAAATAAGAAAGCCTTTGGGCAAACACCTTTCTTATGACTCTTTCTCCAATTGAAGTTTACTAAAACATGAAAGCACTCATCCCAATACTTCATACTTTTCCCCTAATTCCAAATACAATATTTTAATTACTTAAAAAAGAGAGCGAGAGAGATAGTGTGGAAGCCACACTTTACCCTCTCCCTAATTTGATGGAATAAGACAAAGAAAGGCATGCTAACCAACCCTCGTATTCTACGGAAGGAGTCTCCTTGTACAAAAATTGGAAAGCACCATGCTACGCACCAAATGATTAGAAACGGCATCGGAACGCACTCCATGTCATAGACCCCGACAATCGATTATAGGAACTCTTTTTAGTGACGAGTTTTGTCTAAGCGGCAACTTGCCCAAGCGAGCTTAAAAGTGTAAATGTGGCTGTACTCCTCAACACCACCACTCGCCCTAATGCATCGGTCTCCCCACACACCTTGTCTATATTTAAGAGGACTCGCCTTGCGTTGTCCTTGACCTACTGGTCACAAGAGCCCTCATAAGATCTAGGTACCTAGTCATGCGTGATACACACTGATGGATGTTAGAACCAATGAATCATGACTTGTCACCACCACTTCTCGATTCCTCCAAGAAAGCTTTGGAACTTGTTGTATTCTAGCTCAAGCGCCTATGTAAAGCTCATCTCCATGAAGTGACAAGCACATCACTAACTCCAAACCATCGGAGATAACATTTAGTAAAAAGTGCATCACATCCATAGTCCACCATGTGGAGAAGGAATAATAACAATAGGAGGATAAGGAGAACACAAGCTCCCACAAACTCCCAACAAGATCATCCTCACTTGATCCAGTGTCAAGTAGTTATATGGTTGCCAGTACAACCATCTGTTTGCTACTTCCCCCAGCTAGACTACCACCACCTGGTAGGCAATCCTAGAGAATTTCTCCTCCGAAGCGATGCCTACCACGCCGAGAAAGTAGTGACAGAGCTCAACCTCCACCTCTGTATCACCATCACCCAAAGAGGAAGACAAGATGGTAAATCACCATAGCATCTGGTGACCCTAGTCCTACCCTGATGGATCCCCCCACCCACCACCTCGGACCAAGGTGGGTTACGGAGATAGAAGAGTTTACAAAGGAGTTCTACCTACCCTTGCATTTCCTCACCCCGTCGATGAAAGTTCTTTTCTGGAGCGCCCAAGAAATCTCCGATTCTCACTTTCTCGAAACTTTTAGCTACGTCGCCATGTAGCACCGTCGCCAACTGGTTATTCTCATAGAAACAAGAATAACTACACAGGAAGGGGAAGCCTGTGAAAGACAAATGGGATACATAGTCATCTGCATGGTGGAACCCTTGGGCTCCACATGAGGCGTTTGGCTTATGTGGAATGACTTCGAAATTGAATGCAACATTCTCAAGACTGATCGTTAAATGATCCAAGCATTAGTTCGTGTTCTTCCGAGACCTCCAAGAGAATAAACCAAAGAGAACTCTATTTTGTAATCGCGTCTTTATGAAGATATATAAATATGTAAGGTTTCAAAACAAGCCACCACAATAAAATATGCATACATACATTCGTGAATGCATGTATGTAGAGGCATTAATGTGGGTATTTAGTTGACTCGGTCTCTAGGCAAGCAGGCCTGATCACTAGGCTGTTGGGTTAACCTCCTCACCTCCGGGCAAGTAGGCCATCAAGTCAATTTCTTGGGCTAATCTCCAGGCCGTTGGACCAATCTCCTCGCCTCCAGGTAAGTAGGTCTCAAGCAAACCTCCTCTGGGCAAGTGGGCTGACCCACGGCCTATAATATATCTAATTTCAACCTTGTTCTAGACGGAGAGCAGGGCTTATGCACCTCTCTGCTCGGGAACAAAGGAGGCACGTGGTTTAGAGGCTAGGGTTCTAGGTTTGTCAATGGAGTAGTCGCCAAACAATTTCATCTGACCGGTTAAAGAGAGAGAGAGAAGCACCTGATCAAGACAGAGCTCACACAGGCTTAGAAAATGGCATTTAGCCGACCAAACATGATACGGTGTATGATACTCTCTCAGCATATCATATGGACCATTAAAGTTAGAAGATTATATCTGCAGAATCAATGACGGATGGGACAATTGTCGTCCTTAGTGATCTTGGAGATGCGGATGTCACCTCCACATTACCTATAAATGAGTACACTCTAGCCCTCCAGAACATAACATCTTCAACCTTGCAATCTCTCCACAAGATAAAACCTCTCTACACCTCCAGTTGCTCTCCACTACCACTCCCTTTCTCTCTAAGATTGCCCTGAGCTCTCACCTCCTCCACCTCCGGCGTCCTCGAGCTACCGTGGTGCACTCCATCTTCCGAGACTTCACTACTCCAGTCCACGCCAAAACCTTATGCCTACAATAGCAAAATGAGTATTCTTTAGAAATAATACGTTGTTCATATTTCCTAGTTTTTGTTGTAGGAATTGCCCTTTTCTTGTTGCGTGCCACGCTTACTGAGCGATGTGTGGCCGCCACGTGGTACACCTATTGAACTAGCATCACTGCAAGGAAGAACCATTCAAACCGCGAAGATCCCCGAGAGATCCTTGCCAATGAAGACTACTTGCACGAGCAGCGCCACATAGTTACTCCTTTAAATCATGTAGTTACATCTGTGTGACAACACAAGCAAATTCGAAAGGAAATTGAACCCTAGCACTCCAAACACTAGCACCCAAGAGATGTTACCTCGGACAGGTTGAACTAAATGGGTCGTGCCACATCTACTACACAACTGTGGCCTCCCCTTTGATTCACACCCTTATATAAAGGGCACCTCCTTTATTGAGTGACCAACCCTTTTGTCCTTTGGTTCTTTCCACCTTAGAAAGAGCATTGCCACCCGTCTCCGTCTTGTCAATGCTAGACTCTCAACTTCTCCTCCTCCATTGAACCCTAGGCATACTAAGTATCTACGTCTCCCTGGAACCAAACTACCAAGCAGTCTCAGGCTATATCAACATTTGTACGTACCTTTGTTGTCGCTCAATACTTGGAGTTAAGATGTTAATAGTATTTTCCTTGCCCTGCTTACGTGACTTAGTGCTCTTGTTTGGTGTATTTGTTTTGGCTGTCAACAATTCTATTAAAGATTTGATCCTGTTCCCTCTGTTCTTATTAAAATCCTACCGGGATATGAATATAGGTCCGTTCGATTAAAAACAACATTCTCTTTATACATTTTTCGAATGACTTAAACTTAATGGGTAGTTGACATTACAAATTCTTTGATTTATGGGAACCAGCAATGGTAATTTCCTTTCCAAGAATTAATATACTGTATAACATAGCACTAAGTTTTCCTGTTAAACTCTGCCATTATATTTATCTCTATTTGAGTTTCATTTGGATTTTCTAATTTTGTTTTTAAAATAGAACCCTGTTTGCATGATAATCAATTTGTCTTATTCGGGCCTGAACTTGCATCGTGGCATGTAATTGGATTTTAGTTTTTGATCTTATGAATTCCACTCTAACAACCCCCCCTCT
>JAOTRH010221737.1:0-10498 GCA_034768845.1 Heliamphora exappendiculata
GAAAATTAAGCTAGAAGAATAATTATAATGCTAGTAAAGTAAAACTAAGCTAACTAAAAGAAAATAAAATAAATGCTTGAATATGGAATTAACAAAAAGAAAGAAAATAAAAAGAAAATAAAAAGAAATGTAATATTAAAATTAAATGGGTGTAATATTGGCGATTATAACCATTTTTATGTAGGTACCTTAATTATAACGATTAATAACATTGATTAGTTGTAACCGTTGAAAATGTTGGCACTAAGTTGATGGATTAGTGGATGCAACAATGTACTAAAAATGAAATGAAGATAATAACTGAAGCTTTTAAAAGAAATAACCCAACTATATTGAACAATAATTAATATTGCAAATACTAGACAAAATTGACAATAATCGAAAAACGTTGAAATGAAAATTAACCCGATCGCTCCAATAGAGAGAAGTGGAGTTTAGAAAGATCGGGGATCCAAACGAGTTACCTGGATTGCGGGGGAATCCTCAAGTCGGGAAATGTGCTCGAATTGTCCAATCCTCGGGGGGTGATCCAAGTAATGTAGGCTTCAATTTAGGTGTGGCAGATTAGGGACTCGGTATCTCGGTAGGGTTTCGGCATCGAGGCTCGGGATTGCTCGGTATATCGGCACGTCTCTCTCACTCAAAATTTTTTGTACTGAAAACGTGCGCCGGGGTACGGTATTTATAGAATTCTTCAACCAATGACAATTGACACGTTTTGGGACACGTCAGACCATTTAAAGTTGGTGGCCGCCACAATGCAAGTTGGTGGTCGCTGGGTTAGAAAAGGTTCCATAAGGTTCTATTGACGGTCGCCACAATGTGAGTTGGCGGTCGCGATGTTATAGTTGGCAGCCGCCACTTTTGGCTAGGGTTTCCAAGAGGTTCTATTGACGGCCGCCACAATGAACATGGCAGTCGCCACTTCTGACAATGACTTGGGCAACAAGTTATCAATGGTTTAGTACAATTTCATTAGTTTCGGAGATTTTGAAGGTTTTTGATGACTGGGTTCAAATACCGAGCTTGGATCAACTCCCGAGGATCGTATTGAGGCACTATTCCTCCTGTTTTCATCATCGAATTCGCCTAAGATTAGGCGGGGTCAAATTGGGGTGTCTACAGTTGTCCCTCTTTGATATAACTTATATAGCAATGCATGATGCAAGTTATATCAAAGATCCAGAGACAGCATCCATTTGACAGAGCTGTCAATCTTAGGCCATACAAACACATATGATGTTAGTTGCACTCAAATTTTCACTGAGCTGCCTACGTACCCCTTTTGCAAGGGATCAGACTAGAGCGTAGTTCATGAGGTAAAATGCAAAGATGTAATGATAAGAAACATTATGTCAATGCTAACATGAATAAATACTAACATGTTGCAAACATTTACATTGTAATGCAGATATAATGAAAGAAGACTCTAATGTCATAACATAGATCGATAAGGAGATTAATCAATTTTAGGTCGTGAAAGGACCGATGAGTCAGTTTATGGTCATGAGGAGGACTGACGGGTCAGTTTATGTTTGTGAGGAGGATCGACGAGTCAGTTTATGGTCATGAGGAGGACCGACGAATCAGTTTAGGGTCATGAGGAGGACCGGCGGGTCAGTTTAGGGTCATGAGGAGGACCGACGAGTCAGTTTATGATCGTGAGTAGGACCAACGGGTCAGTTTAGGGTCCTGAGAATGACCGACGAGTCAGTTTAGGGTCATGAGGAGGACCGATGAGTCAGTTTAGGGTCATGAGAAGGACCGACGAGTCGCATCGCACATCGAACTAATAGGTCAGGTCAAGATTTAAAAATATGGGACTTAGAGAATCGGAAACGAGACTTTAAATGATCAGGAGCCAAACTATGGCCGAAAATTAGATTTATCGGGGAGAAAGATCGTGGATTAAGAGGTAAAAAATCAGAACGGGGCGTAAAAAGTAATTAAAATCCTAGTTACGGCTTAAATTTATCGGGAATGAGTAACTGTAAAAGACGGGGGTAGCAAAGTTTAAAATTTATTATTTTCTTAGCAAAGTATTTTTGAAAAATGCATACAAAATAATACATATGAGGTTAATATAAAAAACACACATAACAAAATTATTTATGTATATTTTTATTTTATTTTATTATTTTCAAAAATATTTTTGCTAGTAAAAATAAAGAGAATATAATCTATATACGTAAATAGAAATTAAAATGCATGCAAATAATAAAACAAGTGAAAACACATATTAAAAACCCCAAACAGCCCTTAAAAACCCTAAAATAACTACAGCAACTGAAATGACCGTTAACAGGCGCCATTTCCCTTCTGACATGGCGGTCGCCGCCTCTAAAACCCTTCGAACCTTGCGGCCGTTGTGTTCAAATCCTTCCAACATGGCGTACGCTATGTGAATTTTCACAAACCTGGCGGCTGCCATAATGAAAGTTGGCGGCTGCCACTTCCAAACGCGTATATGAGTCCTTAAGGCACGCGGGGTGGATTCATTTGCTCATATCTCTTTCTCTCTCTAGCCTCTTGTTCTCTCTCGACTTCTCTCTGCTTCTTCTTTGCTTTCTCGCTTCTTCCTATTCTTTCTTGCTACTTCTTACGATGTTCACATTACTGCTCGTGGTTCCATTCCTCTTCATGGCGGGCTCAGGCCAGGGAGATGATGACTTAGGGGCACGGTAGGGTCCTGTTGCTACCGGGAGTTCCGCTATGGGGGCACTTAGGGATACGACTACTAGTAAGCCCGACAGCGGTGTTATTGCTACTCAGCTTAGCGTTGCGATGGACACTCTTTTGCACGAGGCAGAGCGTGCATCCCGCCAGGCAGCCGAGGAGGAGGCACGGGTAGCTGCCGAGGCTTAGGCGGCTGCTGACGCTACTGCAGAGGCTGCGATGGCCGACTTTTTGGATCCAGACGCTGGATAGGGTCACCCAGCACCTTTCGACCCACATACCTACGATCCAGTCTCTCATCGCATAGTTTCCCGTGGGATGAGATGCTACGAGCCTCCTACATATTCCATTGCTGTTGACGTATTACTGCGGGAGCCTGGCCATCACATTTCTCGTCAGCGACCTTCGGTACGCTCTCTATCCTTACCGTTTTAATACCATAGCATGTTTAAATCTCAAACATAGACGCATGCCTATGATGATGATGATTGTTGATTTTATTTTGATGTCTTGAATGGATGATGATGATTGTTAGATGATGATGGGATTTGATCTTAGGTACCTATGCAACGGAGATTAAAACAGTAGGGACACTAGGACTTTGAACAAACAATAAGAGTAGATAATAAATAAATAAAAAATTTGAATTTTATTTTGAGAAAAACATAAATCTGGGGGGAAATTTTTAATTTTTTTGTGGCATTCTTAGATAATTAAGAAGATTTTTCCAAAGTCCCGGAAAAGTGTTAGGAAAATTTTTTAAAAAATCCTAGAACCTTGAGAAAGATCTTTAAGAAAATCCTATAAATTTTAGAAAGATTTTGAAATTTTGATTTTAGAAGAATGGTTGACGCAAAATGATAAGGGTTGCATGATGCGCCAGGGCTTAGGATTTCTAGAATGCGCAGAAATCACGAACCTAGGGTTAGGGTGCCTTGTTTTGTAGGACTCGAAAAGAAACCGGAGGGTCGTCACTTACACACGGACCTAGGGCCAGGGTGCCTAGTTTCCTAGGGCTTGGCCTTCAGATATTTTTCTGCATTTTGCCCACTCGATCTGTTCTTGATATGATGTCTTCTCTTTACAAGCTGGTCACTATGTCAGAAGTTTCGGAGGATCTGCCTCTGGGGAGGTGTTGGAGTGGTTTATGACTTCCCTGCTCTCAACCGGGCCATTATTAATGCCTCCGACTTTGCTCGATTCATACCCCTGTTGGGTAGGACGAGCAATGACCGGGTCTGGTTGACGGCCCTAGCTGAGCGATTGTGGGATACCACCAACACTTTCCACTCCACCACCTTCGAGGCTACTCTGACACCTCTGTACTTTGCCATGATTACAGGCATCCGGGTCGGTGGAGCGCTTATTCCCTTTGATCCATCTATAGCTCGGTCTGCTGACGCGTTGCAGTACTTCCTTAGAGCCGTACCCACACAGATAGACAAAGACCGGGTTCGATACACCTGGTTCTTTGAGCGCTTCCATCACTTCCACTGCTTTGAGCCCCATCACTTCGAGTGGGTAGCCCGGGGTTTTTTGATGTACATGTTTGGTGCCTCCCTGTTTTCGAACAGAGAGAATACCATTCATTTTCATTACCTCGGTGCTCTTGCTCGTTTGGATCAGGTTGCTTTATTTGATTAAGGAGGAGTGGCTCTGGCTACCCTCTACAGATTCATGCAGACATTGACCTGGTTCCCCCAGGAGCTCAGTATGGGGGGATACTGGAGGGTCTGGGAGGTGTGCTTTTAGGCTTCTACTCATCTTTCTTGATTTGTCATTATGCACTACCTGCTGAATGGCATCTTTTCCTTTGCATCTATGGATTTATGAGTTCCTCGGGCTTCACGTCCTGGCGAACTCATCGCCAGATCCTCTAGTCATTCCCCGAACAACCCTGTAGTCCCGAGGGTTAAAGGGGAAGAAGGCTGGGGGAAAGGACATCAATCGATTTCGGGTCTCATTGGATCGGCTGACTCCCGAGCAGGTATCATTTTTACAGTTTACTGCCATGTTCTCTGTACTATATACTGATCATCATTTCTGTTCACTGCACTGTACACCAATCACTATTTCTGCTCACTATACTGTACACCAATCACTATTTCTGCATACTGATTACTATGCTGCATATTGACCATTCGTTGTGCACTATTTCTGCTCATCATCATTAAAGCTTGTGGGTTGACATACCTTTCTTCTTCATTCATCAGTGTCTGAACAGCCTTTGCTTCATCAAACTGAAAGCCACTGAGCAACATGTCGTCTTCACTATGCTATACTTCTAGCAGAGTTGTGCCCTCTCCTCTTTTCGGGCGGTGAATACTGTCCTCTCCCTGAATGGTCATCACTGTTCCGTTCTTTATCAATTTTAGCTTCTGGTGGAGGGTAGAAGGTACCGCCTAAACATTCGGATCATGTAGCCATGGCCTGCCTAGCAGCAAATTGAAGGAGGCCGACACGTCTAACACGTAAAACTCGACTGATGTCTCCAGTGGGCCTACTGAAATAGCGAACGTCACCAATCCTAGTACATCCCTTCTTGTGTTATCATAAGCTCGCACCCCTTGATTGCAGGGAGTGAACTGGTCTGGCCTCATTCTTAAGCAGACGACCGTTCTCAATGAGCAGACATTCAGCGCAGATCCGCTGTCAATAAGGGTCACCGGGACCCATTTTTCCAAGCACTTGACGGTGATGTGAAGTGGCTTATTGTGGCTTCTTCCCTCAGCAGGCAGATCTTCATCAGAAAAGGAAAAGACCGTCGGTTCAGCGGCTAGCAAGATGAGCCCAATCAATTGTTCTGGGGTTGCTTCTATTGGAACAGTAGCCTCGTTTAAAACCTTCAACACAGCTTGCCGATGTTTGTGCGATGCCATCAGTAGTCCCCAGATGCTAATGTTGGCATACGTTTTCTTCAATTGTCTCAATACTGCATCATCTTTCTCTTCTTGTTCTTTCCCCTTTCTTTTTCACTCGGCTGCCCTCTTTTTAGTTGGGTTGGTTTGAAGTGTCGCCCGCTCCTGGTGAGATATTCTACATCTTTCTCAGGATCCCACAATCCTGTTATTGTGTCACCGGACTTCCTTACTTCATTCACAGGCAGAAAGGCTATCAAATGCCCACAAGTCGCCCAAATCAGTGATCGCCAGTCTTCTTTTCCTTTCTTCGTCATCTTTGATAGCCCAGATATTATCAATCTCCTCCCAGATGTCGTCCTCAATAAAGTCCACTTGTTGCTCCTGGGCAGCCCAAAAGTCAGCCCACTCGGCTCCATCTGATTTTAGCACAATCCTCACCAGCCAGTAGGATTGCATGTTATCAACGTGTACCTCTTCCTCAAAAAGTTGGGAAAGGGTGATTCTATCGAGCACATGGCCAAATCCATAAGGCCGAGTTGGGTAATCCAATGGCCATTTATCTTCTTCATTGTGGTCCCCCTCTTGCTGGTATGCTTGGACTATCGGTTGATACCATTTCTAGGAATTATCATTCCATTCTTCCCCCAGTCTCGGCTACCTCTAATCATCATGAACGAGTATGTCGTCTGATCCTCAACTATCAAAACATGAGGGCGTGGCAGGTGTGCTGAACAGATGTGTTGACTTGGGTCCTCTGACTCTCCCAGCGACATGTAGTTTACCCTATCCTGCCTGGCATGATTTGGCAGTGGGTTTATGGTGACATTTGGCTTTGGGGTGACCGATGGAGGAGGGATCACCTTGTTATCAATGATGTTCTAGATTTCATGGCAGAGCGTCATACACTTGTCGGTTAGGTGTCCATGGCTCTAATGAAATGCGCAGTGTTGAAAGGCATTGTACCTCGGTGGCAAGGGATCGGGTACTGGCATGGGGTCTAATGGTTTGAGGAGTCCTTGCTCGACTAATCGATTCAGAATAGTGGATAACGAGATGTTGAGATGAGTAAAAGTTCTTCACGGCCGTTGCTGTGTTTGCTTACCATCGCTTGACTGCTGAAAGTTGCTTGTTTGATGAGTAGAGGAAGAAGGGTTCAAAAGGTTTACCTCGCCCGAGCAGGACACGAGGTTAGTTTTGGCGGGTTGATTTGTGGGGAAGACCCTTAGTGGTTTTTGGCTGGATTCTGTCTTCTCAATATCACTGGATTAGATAGCATCCTCAATTTGCACCCCAGCATCGAATAGCTGCTCAAAGGTGGAAAGTGGCTGCGTGATGAGGTAACGCTTCAACGGAGACTGTAGGTTCTTTACCACCATCCTTACTTACTCCTTTTCAGAAGGTCAGCTTATCATTTTAGCAGCCTTGCCTCTCCAGCGGATTAGAAAATCAACAAAAGATTCCTGATTCTCTTGTCGGGTTGTTTTAAGCTCTCGAGTAGTGACGTCCAGCTGGACGTTGTAGCTGTACTGGCTAATGAAGGCAGTGGCTATATCCTCCCATGTTCTAGTTTTGGCCACTTTGAGAGAAAGAAACCACCTTTGCATATCTCTAAAAAGCGACCGGTGGAATAATTGAGCCTTAAGTTGATCATCAATCCCCTTAGGGGATAAGGTCCTAACATACATTCTCAAATGGATACGCGGATCCTCAATGCCATCAAAATTTTCCATTTCTGGCATCTTAAACTTTTCAGGAAATTTTGCATATGGGAATAGGCACAGACCACCTACGTTCAACATATATTCTTCTATTCCTTTAGCTTTTCTCAGCACCTTTTTCATTCGGTCAATCTTTTTTGTCAGCGCGAATTCCCTGGTCAGGGCAGTATTCTCATCTTCTATCACGATTGGGCAGGAAACCTGAGGTGGTACAACAACCTCCGATATTTTTTGTCCTTAGTTGTCATCCCAGAAATTTTTGCCATTCTCGTTCACATTGTCTGGCTGTCCATTCACACCAAGCATACGGGCCTGGATTGCTTGTATTTGTGCCTGGCACTAGTTTTGAGCTTGGGTTTGTTGCTCCACAGCCTGTTGTATCTTGGTAATAGCCCTCATCAGGGCTGTCAAATTAACTTCATTTTTTGCCATGTCGGTTGATTAAGGTACTTTGCGCAGTCTGCCCATTTTTTATCTTACCCAAACTTGTGTCGACAGTACTCTTCCTGGATCAATGGTAACTCACAGAAAAACTTAGATTGCACAAGCAGAATAACCAGTCTCAGGTATTTTTCAGAAGAACGTTCAGACAACAGACAACAGATATCCCTAGTACTCAAAACAGCTAAAACTGAAACAATGCCCCAGCCGGGCTCATACCATCAGCATAACAACTGAAAATAGGGGATAGATCAACCAAGCTCTAGGGGAAAGGTTTTGTTTAAGCGGATAGCATTCCGGTAAGACGACAATTCTAACCCTTAAGAGACTAGTTTGACCTATGATTCTAAAGGGAAAAGGACAGCACTCTGTCAGGGAAATACATCTAACTCTCTAGGATCCTGATGAAAAATAGGCAGCATAACGATAAGGAGAAAGGACTAACTCTCATAGATATGTCAAGGGTTTGAGAGAAGCGAGCCTAAATAAAGGCGGAGAAAACCAATGGCTCGGGGAGAATCGAGAGGAGAGAGAAACTACCCTAGAGGTGTTAAATAAAACATGAGTATGACCCCGAGAAGAAAACTACTATGTGAAGGACAAATATGGTGAAGAATAAAGACTTGGGTAAGAACCCAAAGGAGAAACTAACTTAAACGAAGGAAAACAGGAAAATCCAGGCCAAATTCAGGAAAAGGACTAGCCTAATCCAAACAAATAATCCTAACAATATACAATCAAAACATACAATAAAGAAAAACACATAATCCTACTAGGGTTAGCAGCACCTAATTGGGGGGTTCTATGTTCATTATATGCAAAAGGCCAAGTTTGGTTAATTTGAACAGGGTACCTTCTAAATAGAGCCGGGTATATACCTCCCATGCCTAGAGTGGTGCAGGACATGGTCAAATAGTATGCCCAAACTCTTTTATTGTACCTATGGAAGCGTACAGTCAGCAAGAGTTGCCCATCTTCTCAACAATCCCCGAAACGAATTAACGTTTAGGGCATCGGGTCGACCAGGTAGGGGGTTGAAGAATAATGCATATGCATGCAGAAATGCAAATGAAAAATTTTATTAGGAACCAATGATACTTTTGAGTCTAGCCCTCCTATTTGATTTTGAAAATCAGTCCCCAGCGGAGTCGCCAGAAAATACTGTGGCATTAGGATTTGGGGGTTAAAAATGAGAAAATTCAAAGATGTTTTGAAAAAAAATTTAAACACCTTGAAACCTAAATTTTGAAAATCCCATTTGTTGAAAATAGAGTCATCACTTAGTTTTTGAGAAAAACTAAGAAAAAAAAATTGGCTACTGATCTTGAAAACGTTAACCAGAGAAAAAAGGATTCGAGGGTTAAGGTACGAATCAGAAAAGGTGTCAGGCACCCCGTTCGCTCAACCGTAAGGTTAGCCTCTACTAATCATCATTGGTTCATTAATATAATTTTTCAAATGCATACAAATAAAAAAAATTAGGGTGAAGAGAGAACATTCAAAATCATATATAAAAAAATGCATAAAATATGTACATAACATTCCAAAATAACTAAGTGTCAAAAAAAAAAATTCTACATTCTATAACATGCAATTTCTATCTAAAGGATACATGAAATATACCCACATGCAATATTATCAAAAATGACTTAAACTTTCATAATATGCGAAATAATAAAATATTTTATAAGCTACCAAAACTACCTAAACATAGATTTGCTATAAAAGAAAAAAAATCAAACTATCCTAAATATGCTTTCAAATAAAAAAGCTAAAACTTGCGTTTTATTAAAATTAACTAGGTTAACCTCAACGTGATGAATTAATAAAGAAATAAGAAATGTAAAATAAGAAATGCATAAAAAAAAATGCTATATTAAAAGAAAGCCTACTTAACAAAGAAATTTAAAATAAGAGTTTGGTAATGAAAGAGAATTTAAAAATTTAAAAGAAAAAAAAAA
This sequence comes from Heliamphora exappendiculata, assembly GCA_034768845.1. Classification (NCBI taxonomy): domain Eukaryota; kingdom Viridiplantae; phylum Streptophyta; class Magnoliopsida; order Ericales; family Sarraceniaceae; genus Heliamphora; species Heliamphora exappendiculata. The sequence goes on from JAOTRH010221737.1 coordinate 9,658, forward strand.
TTGACAAGATATGAAGGGTAGAAAATTCTATTAAGAAGAAAATCTAATTATTTACATAAAAGATGAAAATAATAAGAATAAATGAACATTAAAAGATATCTTCATGTCTTTTGTGCTTTTTGTTGTTAATAGAAGGAAAGAAAAATATTATTAAAGATAAGTTAAGAAGATTTAGCTATTAACATTTAAAAGAGAGTAAAATAAAAAAAAATAGAAGAAAATAAAAGAATAATGGAGTATTTTTAAAAGAAAAAATTATGAACTACTTAAAGATGAAAATTAGCTTAAAAGCTTTTTTTATGATTTTTGAGTTTGATAAAAATAGAGAAAAAGGAGGATAAAAGAAAATAAAGGTATAAAAAAATAATAATAAAATTTTATAAATACTAATACTAGAAAAAAAAATTGCTAAATAGAATTTTATGAGAAAACTAAAGCTAATAATAAAGGAGAATAAAATAATAGAAAAGAAAATGACATTAATGAAAGAAAAGCTAAAAAAAGAATATTGAATTAAATAAATATTTAAGCTAATATTACTTAGCTTGGTATTAGCAAAAGAATATTAAACTAAAATTAAAAGAAAAAAAAATACTAATACAAGAAAATAAAATAAAATACTTAGTACAAGAAAATAAAATGCTATTGAAATGAAGTTTAGACTAAATGAGAAAATTAGATATTAAAAAACATTAAATAAAAAAAAAAGAATAAAATGCTAGGAAAAGAACATTGCACTAGAGAAAAAATAAATAAATAAGGTGCTAATAAGGAAAAATTAATGCTAATGAAGAAAATAAAAGACTAGAAAAGAAAATATTAAGCTAAAAGAAAATAGAAT
>JAOTRH010221748.1:0-10498 GCA_034768845.1 Heliamphora exappendiculata
TCACATCAGTGGTCAAGGGCATAAGAGTGGTAAACTCATCATAGAGGGTCTTGAATTCAGCAAAGTAATCGTTGAGAATCGCCCCTGTTGATTGAGTTTGAAGAAGTCTTTCAATACATCAAACAAGTGAGAGAAGTTATTGGTGTTTGAGTATAAGAGATCCAGCGAGTCCTATAACTCCTTGACAGTATTAGCGTTGTTTACCAATACTTTGACTTTTCTATCCATGGAATTAAGGAGTTGGGAGAAAATTCTTGCGTTCTCCTGTAACCAGCTATCGAAAACTGTAGACTTAGAATCTGGGGGGTCATCCTTCAAAAGCCTCTCCTTCCCTTGGCCCCTAAGGGTCATTAAGACCGTCTTTCTCCACATTAGAAAATTAGTACCATCAAGTTTTTCATCCACAAGTCGTGAGGATGAAGAAATAATCTCTTTAACACTGCTCTCTCTGTGAGCCTTTGGAGAGGCTAGATCCACTGGACGGGGTTCCCTCGGTCATTGCAATACGTCACAAGAATCAATAAATAAGTCCTCTTGAGTTACAACAGTGAACAGTAATAGCCGAACAAACCAGCCAATCGAACTGACCAGAGGCGAACGGTAACAGCTGTGAACAGTAACAGCCGAACAGACCACCAACGAACTGACCAAGGGCGAACAATAACAGCCTTCGAACCTTGTGGAAGAAACCAGAACCGTCGTCGACTCAAGAGGCTCCGTCGAACCTTATGAAAGAAACCAGAGCCGTCGGCAACTCCTTTGGAACAGCCCAAAGGCTTCGTCGACAAGAGTCGTCGTCAACTCCAGAGGCTTCGTTGACCCTTATTGAAGCTGGCAGAGGCGTCGCCGACCCCTTTAGAATAAGCCCTAGGCTTCGTCGACCTTTTTCAAAGATGGCAGAGGCGTCGTCGACCCCTCTGGAACAAACCATAGGTGTCGTCAGTCCTTTTCGAGCAAACCAGAGAGTGCGTCAAACTCCTTGTCAAACCCTTGCCGACCACGAAAACTCCTTGTCAAACCCTTGTCGACCACGAAAATGTCAGTCGAACCCTTGCCGACCACCGAAACCCCAAGGACAGGGCTTGTCGACGCCGGAACTACACAACAGCTTAGGGTTTTGCTTAATCTTGCTCTGATACCATGTAACGAGAAAATAATCGATTATCAGAAGGTTTAGCCTCTCAATTAGAGAGGTACACTATATAAAATAATTACAAATGTGTGTACAGCAAAACTCTAATGGGCCCTTATAGCTAACGGGCCTATCTACAGATATTATATGCATACATCTAATAATATCACTAACATTTTAATGAAAATGATATAATTAAGGTACCGTGTGATTGAATTGAATAAGTAAGTTGAGCTCGAGAAGCTCCTCGGTGAAATACCGAAAACTTGCGCAATATATGGTAGGCCCTTCCATCGGGTTAATCCCTGTAAAAGCACGCTCTAGGCGGGCCACCCATCGATGTTTCCAAGAAAAACAGAAAACGTGTGCTCTCCATGTCGGACTAGAGTGGGTAGTTATCCGTTGGGCCTTGCATAGCCCAATTGTGATAACTATGCCTGATAACTATGCCTGGGTTTATAAGCGTTGTCCGGGTTTTGGCGCTTAATTAAATCAATAATCGAATTGAGTTGGTAAATAACAGAATAGGTTTGTTTGGGAATGGTATGGTGTCATATCGTAACGGTTGAATGTGAATTGAGAGTGAACATTAAACCATGATTTTGGTAAATGAAGAATTGGTTATGTGGGAGGAATTTGTTTTTAAATAACAGAATTGGTTTTTGGTGAAAATTGTGTTTCATCCGGCATAACCATCTTCCATGCCATGCATATGTTCATTCCCAGTCTATTTCCTACGAGTCTCGGCTCATGTTGTATAAACCATTTCAAGTGATAGCGGAAAGAAGGCCTTGAAGTAAAGAGAATGGTCTTAGGACCCTTTTGTAATTATGGATAAAATTATATGTTTATTGTATCATCTTTTGAGAGTTAAAAGTTGTAAATGTAATTCATGTTGAATGCATTGGATAGTCATATACTGGTTGGAGTAACCCTAGTTGTAAGGCCCTAAGGCCATGATCTCATCTTATGTATGCAATTGAGAACGTTTAGTCGTCATTTTGGATGTTATTCAAAGGTCTTGATTTTAATTTCAATGTATGGAATTATGGAAATTTGAGCCTTTGGGTTGAAAATAGCCGTTTCTCTTCCAAGTTTATGTTTTGCGTTCATTTTGGTGCCTTTTGAAAGTATGCTCAAATTTTCAACATTTGAGTGTTCTCCCAACACTTAGAAAAATTTGTAGGATTTGGGCAAAAAGAACACTGCCAGTTCACCGCTCGAGTGGTGAAGGGTCCGCTCGAGAGGACCCCTGCTGTACGGTATTTTTGGTCTTTTGGATTAAAAAGAGATTTTGTTTTGTATCTTTGGGATACTCTTTGCGACCTAAATTGACCTATTTTTGGGAGTTGTTTACAAATGAAATTACCTCTTTTACCCTTACTTTTTGACAAGAAAATTGGAAGTTTAGTTCCTCTTTAAAAAAGCATCTTTCTTTACAAGCTCTTTCGATTTAGACTTCTCAAACCGGGTTCTCTTTTCTTGATAAATCGCATGGGTTTCTATTGTTACGAAATCGAGGTGTGACAGTTGTTGCTTCTTTTTTTGATGATCATGATATTATTCATCAGACTAGTTGTGCCCATACATCTCAGTAGAACGGTGTTGCTGAACGTAAGTATCGTCATTTACTAGATGTTGCCCCTACCTTGCTTTTCCACATGCATGTCCCGAAGCTTTTTTTGGGTGATGTTCTTACTGCCTGTCATCTCATAAATCGTATGCCTTCCGTTCTTCTTCAAAAGTCTCATTTCTCCCTCTTATACCTTGCTTCATCTCCATTCTCTTTTACTCCTCGCGTCTTTGGCTGTGTTGTCTTTGTTTATATACTCGATCCTGGCCTTGATAAACTTCCACCTCGTGCTCATAAATATGTGTATCTCGGTTACTCTAGGACTCAAAAGGGGTATAGGTGTTATCATCATGAGTCTCGGCGCTACTTTGTCAGTGCTAATGTCACTTTCTTTGAGTATACTTCTTTTTTTTTTTCTTCTGGTCAAGCGTTATCCCCTAACCTCCTTTCTTGCCATGAGGGGAAGTCTCCGACTTTACCTCTTCCTATGTCGTTGCCCTCGTCTCGCCCGTTGCAGATATACCAACTCTCTCACAATCGGCCCATTGTTTCCTTTGGCCCGACCCCAGCATCTTCTCCATTAGAGGCTCCTGCTTTGCTCCCTTCATCTCGTGATGATGACTTACCCATTGTATTATGTCGAGGTAAACGTACTTATACTCAACACCCTACTGCTCAGTATGTTTGCTATACTCGTGTCTCTTCTTGCTTTCTTTCCTTTGCTATTGCGTTGTCTACTGTTTCTCTTCTTACTTCTCATAAGCAGGCTTTGTCTGCGTCTGGCTAGAAGGAAGCTATGGATGAATAAATGAGTGCCCTTCATCAAAATCACACTTGGGAGCTTACTTCTCTTCCTCCAGGCAAACAAACTATTGGTTGTCGTTGGGTATATACCATTAAATATCTTCCTGATGGGTTTATTAAATGTCTTAAAGCTCACCTCGTGACCAAAGGCTACACTCAAACCCATAGAGTTGATTATTTAGAGACATTTTCACCAGTTGCTCGCCTTAATTCTGTTCGCATTCTCCTCTCTATTACTGTTAGTCGTTCTTGGTCTTTATATCAACTTGATGTTAAAAACGCATTTCTTCATAGTGATCTACAAGAAGTCGTCTATTTGGCTCAACTACCTGGATATGTTGTGCCTGGCAGTGAGAATCTTATTTGTCGGTTATGCAAGGCTCTCTATGGTCTGAAGCAATCTCTTCGTGCCTGGTTTGACAACTTCAGTTATGTTGTCCTTGAGTATGGTTTTCGGCAATCTTCCTCCAATCACTCCGTATTTATTCATCATTCTCCAGCTAGTACTATTGTGTTGATCGTTCATGTTGACGACATTATTATTTCCAAAGATGACTCAGCTGGTATTGCCGCATTAAAATAGTATTTGGCTCAACAATTTCATACCAAGGACTAGGGCCTACTTCGTTATTTTCTTGGCATTGAGATTACTCTATCCTCTCGCGGCATCTCTTTATCCCAGCGCAAGTATGTTCTTGACCTTTCTGAGACCAGCTTTCTTGGTGCTCGTCCGGTTGATACTCCTATGGATTCCACCGTCAAACTTGATGCTCAATCTGGTACTCTCTTTTTTTATATTGGTTGCTATCGTCGCTTAGTTGGTAAACTCATTTATCTCACAGTAACTCGCCCTAACATTACATATGTTGTTTGGGTGGTTAGTCAATTTATGCATTCTACTCGCCAACCTCATTATGATATTGTTTATCGTATCTTGCAGTATTTGAAGCGTACTCCTGGTCGTGACCTATTATATTGGCCCACAGCCACTTTATCTATTCATGGCTTTAGTGATGCTAATTTGGCTGGTAGTCGTTCTAATCGGCGATTGACATCGAGATGTTGTACTTTCGTTAGTGGAAATCCTATCACCTGGCAGAGTAAAAAGCAAACTGTGGTCGCTCACTCGAGTGCCGAGGCTGAGTATCGTGCCATCGCCTATACTGCCTCCCAAATATTGTGGGTCCACTCTCTTCTAGTTGATTTTGGGTTTACTCCTCCTACCCAATGCAAATGTTTTGTGATAACCAGGCCACGATCTTTATTGCAAATAATTCAGTCTCTCATGAGCAGACCAAACATACTGAGGTTAATTGTCACTTCATCCAAGACTTGTTGCTGCAAAAACGGATTACCACTCCCTACCTTCGTTCGGGAGACCAGTTTGGTGATATATTCACCAAACCCTTGTCTCGTTCGTCTTTTTTTCACTTGTCTTCCAAGCTAGACATATTTGACCTGTATTATCCAGCTTGAGGGGGAGTGTTAGTCTTTATTTTCTGTATTAAGGGTATTTTTTTTATTATGCCGTATATTCATTTTATATAAATAGATGTCAGGGAGAGAGGACTCATTATGTTCCTAATACCCTAATTTCTTTCCCTTGTCTTCTCTTCTCTTTCTCTAAAACCCTAAAGGTTAATTTCAGTACATTTAAATATAATGTTAGTAATTTAATTTAATCGAGGATAGGGATGTAAGAAAAACCACCTAGTTCGAATAAACCAATTAAATCAAACCAAAACATCAATTTTGGGTGATTTCCTCACATAAATCGGTCGGAATGGCTAAAGAAAAGGAAAAATAATAATTTTCAATTTGAAAGTGGTTCAACAAATATTAAACCAGAATAAACCAATACCGACCAATTTAGTATATACATGTTGCTGAGTGCTTACCACCACATCTTTATTTCTATAACCATTAGAAAACCTAGACATATTTTGATTTAAGTTGTATTAAATTTAGCAGTTTTGATCATGGACTACCATTTACCTACTTATATTCAATTTAAGACTTTTCAACATATATTTTGTTGAGGATTTGACAATTCTAAATAGTTTGAACTTTGATTGTTTCTTTACTTAATATATTAATATTGCATGATTTTGGGTTATTGTTAAATGTTAGAAAGTTCAATGCTTAAACATGAGAAAGGTTTTTGATGCAGTCAGCATATGAAATGTCAATTCATGGAATTAGGAAATTAAATTATTTAGATATTATTTTATTTTATTTCTACTTAATTAGGATATTATATGAACTTGTTTCTTTTAGTTAAATATTCAAGTTTCTATTTTTAAATTAGGGTTTAAGGCTATAAATAAGTTGGTCCTCCACTATATTAAACAGACATTGCATTAATAAAATTAAGTTTTTAAGTTTAGATAGATAGTTTTAAAATTTATTTTCTGCTTTTTAGTTTCTAGTTTTTAACCGCCGGTCGTCCGGCATCAATTGGTATCATAGCTAAATCAATCCATCTCCAAAGTTTCGTGCAACCGCCGTTGTCCAGCGCCGAACAAGCCTACCGCCTGAGTCGCCACCGTCGGCGTCAGCTACAGTCGTCGCCGCTACCACCGGGACCATCGCCACCATCCCTTGCCTGCGCCACCATCTTCGTCACCTTCAACCATCGCCGCCACCTCCATCCTCGCACCATCGCTACTTCTATCTCAAACGCGCTCCTTTGCAACTGCCGTTGTCGCCTCCCATGTCGCCGCTCGCCTTTGTCATCTTCAGTCGCTACCACCACCTTCATCTACTGTTCGCCCTGTCACTAGAGTCGCCGTCTCCATCGCCGCTGCTGTCGCCGTCTTCCTGGTTGCTACCGCCACCTCATGTCCAAAACCCTAGCTCCCCTTTTTTCATTTCCTTAAAAAAATAAACCCTAAACCCAGCCCCCCATAACCCAAAACAAAAACTTTTTTAAAAATTATTTTTCGTCTATCTCATTTCTCTACGAAGTCTCTATCTTCTACTTCCGTCAAACCACGCAAACTTCCTCAACGTTGCTTGTTACCACACGAAATTTTTTCCATTAGCCAAAAACCATTTCTTTTATCACACGAAATCTTTGCCAACACCCATCCACCATAAATATCTATTGCTGCCATGTCTACACCACCTAAGGAACTCCTACGAGCAAGGCTTTACAATAGGTTTATTTATTAAAAAAGATTAAAAAAAAGGGAGAGTCAAAAAATTAAGTTTTTAAGTTTAGATAGTTTTAAAATTTATTTTCTGTTCTTTAGTTTCTAGTTTTTTAATCGCCGGCCATCCAGCATCAATTTAATATCTGATTTAATCCAGTATTTTTTAGTAATTAATTGTCTCAACTATGGGAATACTACTTCTAGTAGTTTTTAGCTTTCTGCTACTAATTTTAACTATAAGTTACAAGTTTTTTCAAATACTTACAACTTCTACTACAACTTATAACTACTTTTTCTTCTATTTCAGCAGGTTACAATCTTTACCAAGCACTCACAATTTCTACTACAATCTATAAACTATTAGCAGTTATTTTGCCAAACACCACCTATGAAGATTCAAATCGATTATACTGCACTGAGATGAATGGATTTTATTATGATGATTTGGTTCAATTTAATAATAATTTTAGTCGATTTTGATGTGCAAGAAAGTCAAACCGCAACTATCAATTCAGTGGCAAGTTTCTTGAAAAAGTAACCAAACTGAACCATTTATATCTCTAATCGACAGGTACATATAATCTTAACATGTGGAGATAAATAATCATTTAATAAGGTAGAGCTCGAAAAATATTTTGATATAAAGTTGGGAGTGCAATTATAATTCTTTAGTTATATGAATTATAATTTTGGAATAGGATTTTAATTTAGTTCAAAGTAAGGTTTTCTATTTGCATAAGAAGGCCCAATCTTATTTACTCTCTAGACTCCTGCTATAGGCTATTTATATCCCTCGAAGCTTTATAGACATTAAGGTTTTTAAAACTTCGAGATATATAAGTGATATAGAGAGAGCATAAGAAGGTCACAAATCAAAGCACACTCTATTTGAGATATGGCATAGAGGAATATGACAGATGATCGTAAGGTGCAGTCGAGCTCGCACTAAACAACTCACTGATCATGCTGAGACAAGATCAAATTTAAGATATCTAAAAGGAATAATCCTAGTTCCTCCATGTAGGGTTTTTACAATTTTTTCGGTAAAGTTCTTCTGTGGAATCCATACGCGTTGCCACTAGGTTCTAGGATTCAGCCCCAACAACTACGGCAATAGAGCCATGCTTAGGCTACTTGTGCCTTTGGAACTCATGCCAAATTTACAAGCCTATATGCATATGGCATGTTAGGCAAGTATAACGATCCAAGTGGACTACTAGTTCAATAACTTGAATAAAGAACCAACAATACGATCTAAGAATTTAAGTTCAAGTTGCTAATAGTAACCCATAAGTTTTTTTATATATTAAAAGCCCCTTTATTACACAATTTAAATAAAAATGGAATTGTGATGCTGGGATTTCCATTACCCATTGATGTGGGATATTATATTATAACATCCTCCACTCAAATACACGACACTCTCGTTCCAAGTTCTTTTCTTGGTAGGCATTAAAGATAACAGCACATTAGCGAACACAGAGTAGACCATTAGCTTGCACATAGTATACTACCCCAGAGCCTCTATCCCTCATTGAGGCCTCTACTGTCTAATCACACCACCACGAAGCCCTCCACATGGCTAAGGTTGGATTTAATACCCTTTGTAACAATTCAAATGGACTAATGACCCAATAACATGAATAAAAAGTCTAATAGCACTGTCCAAAATACTAAAACTCAAATTACTAGTAGTTTACATGTTTATATATATATATATATCAAACTAGAACTCCTAACTCCTACCGATGTGGGATGAGATATCACAATGTCCCCCATTTAAATACATGAAATCCTCTTGGTATTGCCTAGATTCTTTTCATGGTTGACATTATGAATAGCTTCCCATTAACGAACGTGCGCCGGGTACACTACCCTGAAGCCTCTACCTAATGTAGACGACATTTTAGAAAACTTTAAGTATGGTAATAAATTTCTATGAAGTTTCTTTTTTAGTGTCGCCTAGTTTGGCACGTTGTTATATATTTATAGTAGTCAAAATTAAGTTTATCTCAAATTTATCTCGTTTGGTCATTTTTGTTTCTTTATTTTAGGCTTGATTTCATGAAAACTGCCTTGATTGGCTATTTCCCATTCGGGCTTAGATTAGGGTTTTTTTTATTATAAATAACGTTGTAAGCCTTATAGCTAAATTAGTTTTCGATGATTAATAAATTATTGAAAGTTCTCTCAGTGCCTTTAATTTTGGTATTCTTGGGTTGAAGAAAATTCTTGTTTCCGATATTCATTCTCGAATCAATGGACTCAGGTTTATATCCTTTTTTTCTTTCTTTTACATGTTTTCGCTACATCAACAAAGCAGATGCAGACAAGCAACGATTTTATTAACAAAGCATGTGCAAACAAACAACGATTTATCAAGTCATTCCAAATCATGGAAACTCAAGGAGTTTTCTCGAGCTGTGCAGAATGATGTAGACAATATTTTAGAAAACTTTACTTTTGGTAATAAATTTCTATAGTAAGTTTCTTTTTAGTGTCACCTGTTTTGACATATTTCTTTATATTTCCAGTAATTAAAATTTAATTTATCTCAAATCTATCTTGTTTAGTAATTTTGTTTTCTTTATTTTAGGCTTCATTTCATGGAAACTGCCTTGATTGGCTATTTCCTGTTCGCGTTTGGATTAGGGTTGTCTTCAATTATAAACAATGTTGTAAGCATTATGGCTAGATCAGTTTTTTTATGATTAATGAATTATTGAGAGTTCTCTCTTTGCCTATAATTCTGATATTCTTGTGAACCAAATGTTAAAGAAGGTTCTAGTTCTGACATTCATTCTCAAATCAACAGACACAAGTTCGTATCTTTTTTTGTTTCTTTTACATGTTTTCGCTGCATTACTACCCCTCTTTAGAGTCTCTATTACTCTAACCATATCGTCACGGAGCCCTCAAGAGACCAAAGTTGGCTCTGATACCAAGAAATTGTCACGCCCCAAAATCTTCAGCTCAAGTTGTGAAAAATAAATCTAATTTATAAGAAAACTTGTGGGCTACGACCAGCAACTTGAGTTGAAAACTTAGGACGTGACCACATGCAGAATTTCTCTCCGCAAAACATTTTCCACTTTTACGAATTTTATTAAATCATATAAAAATACATTTGGGTCAAGGTTTACGTCCAAAATTAGATATTGAAGTCAACGTCCATGTAGAATTTATTTCAGGTTAACACCCATGTGATTAAAGAAGTAGAGGTTCCGAAAAATAGTAGAGGTCCCAGGGTAGTACACCACGTGCCCCAAATAAGTTACTATATGCCCACTAATGGGCTACTATCCATAATACCAACTAGGAAAGAAATTGGATGACCCAACGAGGACGTCGCATATTTTAGTGAAAGATATTGTAATATCCCATCACATATTAGTGGGAGATGAAATTTTAATCTGATATATATAGAAACATGGGAGAACTATGTACTAGTGGCAACCCAACAACCCAATACTCTTGGGGACCTTAGGAATAATCTCCAACGGGAGCATTTTTAGTAGCTGAATAACTTAGTGATATTTATTATGTTTTGATATTATAACTTATTATGCAAAATGTATTTTCCTTGCATATTTTGTCACTAAGATGGTATCACCATAATTATTATCAAAAAGAAGAAATGAGGTGCAATGCATTTAGTATTACAATATTGCGAACCTTTAGATATTAATCATTTTTATTTTGTTAGATTTTCAAATAATGGACTTTTTTATTTTTTGACCAAATAGGCAAATAGTATTTTATTCAACCTTTATAATTGACAAGTACATGCAAGAAAAGTTTTTATTTTGTTGGATGATTGGAGAAAGGGATTGG
>JAOTRH010221759.1:0-10497 GCA_034768845.1 Heliamphora exappendiculata
GGCGGTTTCGTCCGTTGTCGCCCGCGTCGCACAGCGACGTCCGTTTCTTGATGCATCGGCGCGACGCCGCCGCGCGGCCTTTCGCGTGGCCGCCTTCGCGACCGCCGTGTTCTCGGTCGCGGTGGGCGCGGCGGCCATCTGGCTTTGGCCTAGCGCCATGACGGCACCGAGCGACCGCGCCGGGCTGAGCACGGTTGTTTCAGCGGCAGAATCTGACCTTCTTCGCGCGATGCGATCTCTCGGCACCGCGAGCGGTCCCACCACCAAGGCTTCAACGTCTCCTGTTCCTGCACCCCTGCCATCGAGCAGCGCCTCGGCCACCAACATCGACACTCCCTCTCCGAGCTCTCTGGCGCTCCAAGCCCACACGCCAGCCGCTTCGGTCTCGTTGGGAGTGGCGGGCCAGGCGCTGCTCGGCGGCAGGCCACCGGCGGCTCCCCCGATCGGCGAGCCGCTGGATGAACCGCCGGCCGAGCTTCCGCACTGATGCGCCAGCCCGAACGCTGGTCGGATGGCGCTTGGCCAGAGCGGACCGGAGCCCGAAGAAACGTGCTCGCCCATTCCTCATTCCAGCCGGCACTTCACAGACGCCTCCCGCACACACGCCTGTGGCGATTGCTCGCGGTCATTTTGGTCGCGATTACTTCATATCGGTGCCCGGCCGGCGTGCCTGTTGAGCAGCCGCCGTCGGCAGCGCTCTTGTCGTTCATCCCCGGGGATGTCGCGGCCGTTGCGGGGACCGACAACGCGCTCTCGCTCCTAACCGAGCTCCGCGCGATGCCGCTGCTTGGCGTGGCGCGGCGATTCGGTGTCCTACGCGACACCGAACTGGCTTGGAGGAAACTCGACGACAAACTCGCGCTGCGTGGCCGCGCTGATGCCCTGCTGCTGCAAGGGCCGGTGGCCGTCGGCCTCGGCCAAGACGGGGCGGGCTTCGTGATCGCGGCTGGCATCTCCGCCGAGGCTGCCAACTTGCTGCGAAGCAAGCTGGAGGCCGTGCCAACGGCCCTGGTGGAGGGGCGACCAATTTTCTCCGTCGAGCGCGGCGGGCTCCGCATGGCCATTATTGATGCGCCGCCCGCGAAGGCGAGTTCGCGAAACGGCCAGCCGTATATCTGCTTGCTCGCGCCGCCCGACGCGGGCGGGTCTGAGCTGCTACGCAAGGCCTTGCGACTGGCCGCGGGCCTCGACGAGAATCAGTCCGCCTGGAAGGGCCGCTGGCTATCGGGCAGCGTCTGGGCCGGCGGCCAGAACGGGGCTTGGTACACCGCCCGGCCGGCCAGCGAGCGGGCCGAAGATGCCCACACCGCCCTCTCGTGCTGGCTCAGCGCATCCGGGGGCACGCTGAAAGTTCGGGTCACGATGGGTGATTCGCAGCGTGCCCCGGCGAACGCAACCCGTCCTCCGATCGAAGGGTGGTCCGATCGCGCCAGCAAGGCCCTGCGCAATCGCCCGGGGGATCTTCAGATCGTCGACGACCGCACGGCGCTGGTGCTCGAAGCGCTCGACCCTTCCCGGCTTGCCAAATTGCCCGGAGTGTTGGCACGGTTCGAACAAATCCTCCCGAGCAAGTCGAAGGATCCGGTGATGCTGGCGGTTGCCCGGCTCAGCGTCCCCCGACCCGAGGCGCAACTCGGCGCTCAGGGCGGTGCAGATGGGCCCACTGCTGCCCGATTTGCGATGACCGCGTTTTGGCCGGTGCTCGAAGACCCAGAGGCGCCGGGGCCGGCCGATGGGAAGCACCAGGTCACCCTGGTCGAGGAGTTGTCACAGGTCGACCGAACAATCGATGGGCTCATCGCACAGGTTGGAACGCCGGCTGGCTCGCCAGCTCCGGTGGCGTTTGCACCACTCGCGTTGCCACCCAGCGCCTCGCGGAGCACCACGCTTTCACTCTCGAAGGGCTCAATCGAAGAGGTGCTGCTTGGGGGGCAGCTCCAAGCCGATTGGCAGGCAGCGGGGACCTCTGGCATCGTGGCCCGAGTGGCGATGCTCCCTCCACCGGCGAGCGGGAGTGCAGGCCTCAACGGAGCGGGCTCACCGGAGGGCCCTCCCCTCCCGCCACCAAGCTGGACGTTCTCTAACCCACCGACGCTGGCCGATGCAACGGGGGACTACAGCGTCGTGCTGGCGCGGGGAATCCTTATGCCGCGGATCCTGGCCCCACTCGTCGAACGACCGGGGCAGCGCGGCGTGGCCGACCTGCTTCGAACCATCGAGGTCTTTCGCTTCACGATCCAAGAGGGCACGGGGCAGAGCATCGTGCTGAGCGCGGAGTTGCAAACCGCCGACGCGGGTCGGGGCGAGGCACCGGCACCCGTCCAAGGAGCCGCCCCTCCACCCTTGCGTGCCCCAACGCCTTCCCGCTAGCGTCCCGGCGGGGTTTGCTTTTCAAGGGCATCCTTTGCCGCCTTGCTCGCCGCGATCCGGGCCCGAGCAACCAGGGCCGCCATGTCCTCCGGCCGCTTGGTGTAGTAGCGATCAATGACCTGCCGGTTCGGCCCGATCAGGTACACGTACAGCGGGTGCTTGATGTTGTCCATCTCGCTGCCGTCCTCAAGCTTGATCTTCAGCGATGGATCGTTCTCGATGTACTCGTGGAGATGATCCTGAAGAATCGTGTCGTGCGTGCCGGGGCCCGCGTTGACAAAGGTCCATCGCTGAAAGTCGGCGGAGTAACCGTCCCCCCACTTCTTGAGCAGTGCCGGCGTGTCGTGCGCCGGGTCCATCGACATCGTGAGGAACCGCGTCGAGGAGTCCTTGAGCTGGTCGGTCAGCGACTTGACCTGAAACGTGACCGCAGGGCACGCCAGCGGGCAATGGGTGAAGATAAAACTGAGGATCGTCACTTGGCGATCCAGGTCACGGTGGCTGTACGCGCGGCCATCCTGCGTAACTCCGGAGAACTCCGGAATCTTCCACCCGATCATCTCGTCGCGCGGCCGCAGCGGGTCGGTCCTGACCTCCCGCACCGTTGCATCCACCGTTCGCTTGATAAACGCGAGCGAAGCCAAGCCGCAGACGAGCGTGGTCGCAGCAAAGATCAGCAAAATGCGCAGAGACCGTGGCATGTTCAGAACCTTCCCGGGCTCTCAATCCGCACGTTCATCGCCCGGTCGTAGAGCCGCCAACACCCGTTGGTGCAGCGCGGGCCGAGGGCCGGCTGGACGATCACCCCAGCACCATCCGAAGCCCTGCCTCTCCAACCATCGCGGCGAGAACAACAGGCAGGTGAATGATGGAACCGAAGAATGCCCGCCGGGCCGTCTGCCGCGTGGTATCGCGGAACATCGGCACGCACGCCCAGAGATAAATCAGACTCACCGCGCCCGCGACCGTCCCGCTGATGCAGCCCAAGCGATCGTTCATCACGACCATCGGGAGAAGCGCGATCGGCACCATCAGGCCAGCCCCGATGACCACACTCCACGCCGTCGCCCGGCCCGTGGGATCGAACACCGGCAAGACGGCGTGCCCACCCTTGGCGTAATCGTCCTTGTACATCCAGGCGATGGCCAAGAAATGGGGGATCTGCCAAACAAACATGAGCCCAAAGAGCGTCCATCCACCCGCCTGAGCCAACGGGGACAGCCCGGCATGCCCCGCGAGCACCGCTCCGGCGGACCAGCCGATGAGCGGGGGCAGCGCCCCGGGCACCGCGCCGACCAGCGTCGCCAGCGGCGAACGAACCTTCATCGGCGTGTAGATCAGCACGTAGAGCAGGATGGTCGTCAGAGAGACCAACGCCGCTGCCAAGCCGCACAGCACCAGCAGGGTGATGACGCCGAAGGCCGAGAGGGCCAGACCGGAGAGCAGCGCCGTGCCCGGGTGTAACCGTCCGCTCGGAATCGGCCGCTTGGCCGTGCGAGGCATCAGCAAGTCGCGCTGGCCTTCCCAC
Organism: Heliamphora exappendiculata; assembly: GCA_034768845.1. Lineage (NCBI taxonomy): Eukaryota > Viridiplantae > Streptophyta > Magnoliopsida > Ericales > Sarraceniaceae > Heliamphora > Heliamphora exappendiculata. Next base: position 3,899 of record JAOTRH010221759.1, read on the forward strand.
CACTGGTTCAACGCACTGGCGCCGGAGCTGGAAAGCGCTGTGCCCAGCGCACAGCCGACGCCCGAAACGGCGATCGCAAGCCAGCTCGCATCCGCCCGGAACGCCCCAAGGAGAAAGCCAACCCCGGCGGTCAACAGGACCATTTTGGTAATGTTCGGCTTGGTCAGCTCGACAAGCGCCGCCAGTTTCTTTCGCAGCGCCTCGCGGTGAAGCTGGGTCAGGCCGTCGGCCTCGGAGCCACCTGCTCGGGCGACGTCGCGATTCGGGCCGCTGACAACGCGCTCCGGTTGCAAGGGGCCTGAGGGTCGGTCACCGAACTGGGGGCCGAGCGAACCTGGCGCCAGGTTTGCCACGCCCGTTGCCAGCAGTGGGCCAGCCCCGTTCCTCTCCGGCGTCACCCACATCGGAATGGAGTTTAACTTGAACACGCGGAGGCAAGGATAGCGACCGATAGCCGCCGATTGCGTACGGCTAAACGGTAGATTTTGCGGTCTGGCAAGAATCAATCTACATATCGGACGTTTTGGGAGGGGAGGAAAGTTATTTCTTTTTCGTTGGCCCCACTGGACTGCCAGCCCAACACCGACATAGTCTCCCATGCCATCAAGAGTCCGGCGAGGTTTGTCCTCCCGGCGGCAACCGACTGCGGGTTCCTTCTCAGCTTGCTGAGACCCCCACATCACGGTGCCGAGCCACTCTCAGAAACTGTCCGATTCGGCGTAATGCCCGATCGAAACTGGTCCTGAGAAGCGATGCGGCTGAAGCGGAAGTGTTCGCAACTGCGAGCATGAACGCCGAAGCAAAATGTGGGTCGAATTGTTCGACCCCTCGCCATCGAACAAACACAAGCTCTTGGTGGTCAGAAAGGCCTTGACATGGCTCTGACCGCCGCTGAACTTCTGGCAACGTCCCTCTCCGCCGGCCGCGCGACCGCCTCCGCCGCTGGCTGTTGTCGCCCCACCGACCCCGCGCCCCGCTGGAGGAGAGAGCGGCTGGATGCGACCACGGTTGACACCGACACTCTGGCGAGTGATCCGATCGCGGAAACCAAGCCCGCAGGGCGTGGAGTGAGGACGACCTCCGGCCTGGGCTTGGCCACCCGGGCGATCCACTCCGGGCTGGAGCCGTGCCCGGCAACCGGCGCGATCCTGACGCCGATCGTCCAGAGCACGACGTACGTCCAAGAGGCGGTCGGCCAGCACAAGGGTCACACCTACAGCCGCGCCAGCAACCCGACGGTCTCGGCCCTGGAGCGGGTTCTCGGGGGACTCGAGACCGCCCCACCGGCGGTGTGCTACGGCACCGGCATGGCGTCGATCACCGGACTGTTCCTGGCGCTGCTCAAGGCCGGCGACCACGTCATCATCTGCGATGTGGTGTACGGCGGCACGGTCCGCCTCGCGCAGCAAGTCCTTGAGGGGCTCGGCATTACCGCTTCCTTTGTGGACTGCTCATCGGCGGCCGCGGTGGATGCGGCCATCACCGATCGCACTCGGCTCGTCTTCATCGAGACGCCGGGCAACCCGACGCTCAAGCTCATCGATGTCGAGGCCGTTGCCAAGGTCTGCACCCGCCGGGGTGTGAAACTGGCGGTGGACAACACCTTCCTCACCGCCGCGATTTTGCGGCCGCTGGACCTGGGCGCGGACATTTCGCTGTACTCGACAACGAAGTACATTGAGGGGCACAACGCGACCGTTGGCGGGGCGATCGTCACGCGGGATGAGCGGTTGCTCGATCGACTTCGTCTGATCCGCAAGACGCTCGGCAGCATCCAAGCGCCGTTCGAGGCATGGCTAACGATCAAGGGCATCAAGACACTCTCGCTGCGGCTCCGGAGGCACTGCGAATCGGCGCTCGAGGTCGCGAGATTTCTCGAGTCGCATCCCAAGGTTGCACGCGTCAGCTATCCGGGGCTCGAGAGCCACCCACAGTTCGAACTCGCCCAGCGGCAGCACCGCGTCGAGCTCAAGCCCGGACGGTTCGAGTCGTGGCACGGCGGCATCGTCAGCTTCGAGGTCGTCGGCGGGGTTGACGCGGCGGTGCGTGTCCTCAACAGCACCTCCCTGTGCGCTCTGGCGGAAAACCTCGGTGCCGCCGAGACGCTGATCACGCACCCGGTCACCATGACCCACGGCGATGTGCCCCGGGACCAGCGGCTCGCGGCGGGCATCACCGATGGCCTCATCCGTCTGTCGGTTGGGCTCGAGGATGTCACTGACATCGTCGCCGACCTGTCGCAAGCCCTCGATTCAATCTAACCGTCGCGCCGACTGACCAGTCCGGCCCACCGCACGAGACGTTCCGCCCTCGCGAGCACGGATCCCCACCATCGTCTCGGGGCACACTTGACCCCCGACCTGACACCAACAAACGAAAGCCCCTCGATCACTTGTCTAGGAGAATCAACATGGCCCTCACCGCTAACGCACCTGCCACCTCGAACCCAACTTCCTCTAGCCGCCCCGACTCCAACCCGACCGACATCATCGTGCTCAAGCTCGGTGGCTCCGTCTTATCCAGTGAGGACCGTCTCCCGCTGGCCGTTCACGAGATTTACCGTTGGCTGCGCGAGGGCAAGCGAGTGGTTGCCGTCGTCTCAGCCCTCGGAGGCGTGACCGACGCACTGCTGCAGCGCGGCGCCCGCTACGGCGCTGGCGGTCAGCCCGACGATGAGTCACTCGCCTCGCTGCTGGCAACCGGCGAGCGCCAATCCGCGGCGCTGCTTGGCCTGGCACTCTCGCGGGCTGGCATCCCCGCGGCGGTGCTCGACGTGGACCACATCAACCTTAAGGCGAGCGGGCCGGTCCTCGACGCCGAGCCCAAGAGCGTCGATACGGCCGCGATTCTCGCGGCCCTAAACCGGCGGGCCGTCCTGATTATCCCCGGCTTCATCGCCAGCGATGAGCACTCCCGCACGGTCCTGCTAGGGCGCGGCGGCAGCGACCTGACGGCGCTGTTCATCGGCCGGGCGCTCGGCGCACCGGTGCGACTGCTCAAGGATGTTGATGGGCTCTATGAGCGTGACCCGAACCTGCCGGGACCGCTCGCCCGCCGCTTCGAAGGGATTGGATATCAGGAAGCCATCGCGCTGGACGGCCGGATCGTTCAGCACAAGGCCGTTCGCTTCGCCGAGAAGCACCAGCAGCCGTTCGTTGTGGCACGCTGCAACACCGACTACGGGACGCTGGTCGGCGCAAGTGAGAGCGTCGCCCGCGAGCCGTACCGCTTCGACGCCCAGCCGCTGAAGGTGGGCATCCTCGGCCTCGGCACCGTCGGGCTGGGCGTCTTCCGCACGCTCGAGCGGCAAGCCGAGCGGATCGCCATCACCCGCGTCGCGGTCCGCCAGCTTCGCAAGCACGGCGAGAGCGGCGTGCCGATCGGGCTGCTGACGACCGATCCGTGGGAGGTTGTTGAAGGTGAGGCGCAGGTCATCGTGGAGACGATCGGCGGCGTCGAGCCCGCCTTCGCGCTCATCGCCGGGGCCCTTCGCGCCGGCAAGCACGTCGTGACGGCCAACAAGGCGGTCATCGCCGCCCACGGCCGGGAATTGCAGGCCATCGCCCAGGCTAACAACGCTAAACTCCTGTACGGAGCCGCCGTTGGCGGGGCGCTGCCGGTACTTGAGATCATCCGCTCGCTGCGGAGCACCGGTAAACGAGTTGTCAAAGTTGAGGGCATCGTCAACGGCACCTGCAACTTCATCCTGTCCAAGCTCGCCCGGGGCGTGCCGTTCGCCACCGCGGTGGACCAGGCCCAGGCTCAGGGTTTCGCTGAGCCCGACCCCACCTCGGACCTCGACGGTTCCGATGCGCTCGCCAAGGCGATCCTCATCGCCCGCGCCGCTTCGTCGACACCGTTCCGTGAGCCAACTCCCGAAGCGGCTTTGGTCAACCCGACCGCCTCGCCGGCCGGCGAGCCAAGCTCAGCGCCCACCGCCCAGCTCACCCGCACTGGCATTACCGGGATCACCCCGACGCGGCTTGTGGCAACCGAAGCTCGGGGTAGCGCCATCAAGCTCATCGTGAGCGTGGACCTGACTGGTCAAGCTCCGGTGCTTGGGGTCGGGCCGAAAGAACTGCCGATGAGCGACCCGCTCGCCTCGGTCAACAACGAGTTCAACGCGGTGCGGATCACGCTGGACGACGGCACGGTGCTGCTACCCGCCGCGGCCAAGGGTGCGGGCCGCTTCCCGACGGCGGAGGCGGTGGTCGGCGATGTGCTCCAGCTTGTGCGCACGATCGGCACCGAGCGGGCCGCGGCCCCAGTTGTTGGCACGTGGGTTCGCCCGGAGGTGGCCCGTGCCAACGCCTGAGCTCGATGTTCAAGTCAAAGTCGGCCCGTTCGCCCATCACGGTGCAACGGCGTTTCCGATCTACCAAACCTCCACTTTCGAGCAGGAACGCCCTGACCGCTTCGGTCAGTACGACTACTCGCGCTCGGGCAACCCGACCCGCTCGGCGCTGGAGCAGGAGCTCGCGGCGCTCGACCGGGGAACTCACTCGATAGCGACGAGCTCGGGCTGCTCGGCCCTTGCGGTGGTGTTCGGGCTGGTCGAAGCGGGCGGTCGAATCCTGGCCGCCCAGGACCTCTACGGCGGAACGCTGCGGCTCCTAGGCACCGTGCTGCCCCGCTGCGGCACACACAGCGACTTCGGGGACCCGGCGCTCGATCCGGTGGGCTTCGCGGCGAAGGTCACCCCGGCGACCAAGTTGATCCACTTTGAGACGCCGAGCAACCCATTGCTCAAGATCACCGACATCCGCCTGATCCGCAAGTTGGTCAATGAGCGTGCGGCGAAGCTAGGCTGCGAGCCACCGCTGATCAGCGTGGATGCCACGCTGGCCACCCCGCTGGTGATCCGCCCGCTAGACCTCGGGGCGGACATTGTCGTCCACTCTGCGACGAAGTACCTCGGCGGGCACGGGGATGTGACCGCGGGCGTCATCACCGTTGCCGATGCGGAGCTGGCCAAGCGACTCGGGTTCATCACCAACGCCGAAGGCGTCGCCCTGGGGCCGTTCGATAGCTTCCTGCTCCATCGCGGGCTCAAGACGCTGGGCGTCCGCTTCGCCCGGCAGCAACACACGGCCCTCTCCATCGCAGAACACCTCGAACGCCGCGGCAAGTTCGATGCGGTGCTGTACGCAGGTTTACCAAGTCTGCCGGGCTACCAAACCCACGCCAGGCAGGCCAACGCGGAGGCACAGGCCAGTTACCGGGGCATCGGCTCGGGCGTCATTAGCCTGCGTTTGGGGAGCGCCGAACGGGCCAAGCGGTTCGCGCACGCGCTGCGGCTCATCCCAATCACCGTGAGCTTCGGATCGATCGGTTCCACGCTGTGTTACCCCGCCGGCATGAGCCACGCCAGCGTCCCCGAGCATCTCCGCCCTCACGCCCTGCCACCGGAGGATCTCGTGCGGATCTCGGTCGGCCTCGAAGACTCTGGTGACTTGCTCGATGACATCCAGCACGCGGCGAGTGTTGCCTGAGCGGCGCTCGCCAGCCCGAAGTTGTGCAGAGCCACTCCAGATCCGCCCCAAACCGGCGGTTTAGCCCATCCGCACCATCACGCGGCGTTCCGCCTCGCTCATAACCGGCTTGAGTTCGGCGATGAAGCGTTTGCCGTCCTCCCAGTACCCGGCCGTAGCCTCGGGCACGCGGGCGGAGCGCTCCATCGCGCGGGCACGCCAGTAGCGGTTGAGACGCTCCATCGCGAGCTCACGCGTGAGTTTGGCCGCCATGCTGGCCAGCGCAATCGGAAGGTGCCTGGCCTCCCCCTCGCTGTGGAAGCTGACCAGCATCGCTCGCTCCACTCCGTCCTCATCCATCCCACTCACTTTGTACCGGCTGCCACCCGCCCCCTCGGCCAGCACGGTCACCTCACCACCGGGGCTCTTGACCAGATCCAGAAAGCGCCGGAGCAAATCGCCGTAGTGCGTGCGGCCCGACTGGGCATCGCAGACCACCCGCATGAGCGCCGGTGGGTCCGCCCGCCGCTGGACATCATCCGCAACACCGGCATCTGGCCCGGCCCACGCAAGCCAGGCGCGCCGGAGATGCGAGAGCAGGCCGAGTTCGGTCGTCGCGGGCTTGCCGCTGCGCTGAAAGACCTCGTTGTATTTCTTCTCACAGACCGCAATTGTGCGCACGTCCAGCGCTTGCACACCGGCGCCGTCGAGTTGGCGGGCAAGCAGGTTGGCCGCGATGGCATAGCCAGAGTTGCTCGGCTCCAGCGGCAACACGATCCCCGGGGCCGCGGGCTCACCGGCACCGCCGGCATACCAGGCGTGCGGCTCCATCGCGGCTCCGAGCGCCTCGAACAGTTCCGCATCGGACTGGCACGGCCGGCCCATCGCCTTGAGAAATGTGAGCACGCCGCGCTCAAGGTGGGTCAGCGGGTGTCGCTTGCCACCCTTAGCCACCTTCAGTGTCTTTGAATCGTCGATGGCGATCCGTGAGCGCGAGTCGTTTGGTCTCCGACAGACCGCTCCGTCCAGCAACTGCCACAGATCCGGGGCCTCATCGCCCTCGGACCAGCCCGAGACCCGGAACGCCGCGCAGCCAATGCACAAGGGCCCCAGAAGGGGCCCGTAGCC
>JAOTRH010221781.1:0-10493 GCA_034768845.1 Heliamphora exappendiculata
ATGTTTCTCATTAATATGCCAGGGATCAAGAATAAAAAATCTAAAAAGCAAGGCTTTTCAGTATACATTCCTAACAAGTATCCCATCTACGTTGTTCTATTTGATGTGTCGGTGGAGAATATGGAAAAGTAGGTGGGGGAGCATAATTAACAGGCATCATGTATTAGCTATGGCAATACCTATAAGGATTAAGCCATATGAAGGAAGATATGGCTGAGGTGACCCTAGATAGGAGTACCTATGGCTATCACTGTTGTAACTATATGAATGGTCATGATGACCAAATATCTCAAAATTATGCACCATATCCACTAGAGGTCTCTGAGGTAAATTTAGGACTGGTTCTCCAACGTGATAATCTCCTTTAACATCAGAAAGTCCAAACGTTCCCACAAATGACTCGTCTTGGGCTTCAGGCTCTCGACTAATCCCTATGCCATCACCATTTCTACCACTAGTGTCGTGCCCACCATCACTGTGTCCATCACCATCACCATCACTATCACTATCACCATCACCATCACCAGATGGAGGAGTCAAACCACCACCATCACTACTTTTAAAAGGGGTAGAACTTGAACTCGAGCTCTGAGAAGTACATCTAAGTTGATTTTGTGATCCTCCTCTCTGTTCATCACCTTCACCACCATCACCATCATCATCGTCTAAGTCTAGCCAATCAGAACTATCTTGACCATCTAGCACATGAGCTTCCCTTTCTTCTAACCATAGATCTAGTGGGTCATTTTCATCAAATATGTAATTCAAGGTAATTGGATTAAAGCTATTGTCTATCTCTTCTTGGCTTCTTCTGTTAATGGTTCTCAACTTTAATCTCATGTTACAATTGATGAAAACTAATTTTTGAATCTTCTGATATTTCAGTTGGTTCCTTATTTTTGTGTGGATGAGGCTAAAAGTACTCCAATTGTGTTCACAGTTTGATTATGTAGTGGTCTGACTTAAAACCTTAACTATTATTTCTTGAAGCTCTAGAGCACACATTCCATGAAGAATCCTCTATTCGCTACACAATAACATAATACACACAGTCACAGACTTACAAACACATAAATGGAAAGATACTAGGAATCTAAGATTCTAATGTATTAGAAAAAACAATAAAAAAATACTAATCCAATATATTATACATTAATATAATTATAAAAAATACCTGAATTTGTTTGTGACCATGCTTTTTGTGCTAAAGAATTTCCAAATGTTGTCGTATTATCTCGAAATAATAAGAGCTGTAATGTACGAAATTATAAAATTAATAAATGTAATCTTTTTAAAATATATATACATTAAGAAATATAATTTATGATTTATATTTACTTGATGTATTGCTTTTACTTGATTATCAATGTCTGGCTTTAATTTGGATATAACTTTTTTCACTCTCACTTCCCTTTCCGTTTCTTTGGATGATGCGACTCCATATTAGAATTGGGGATGTAAAAAATAATCTATCACATTCACAAACAATTTGGCATGAATTAAAGCATATAATTTATGATGTGATATTGTGATAAATAAATAAATAAATAAAAAAATTATTATAACTACAACATAGTTACTTACCAGCAGTATGCAAATTATGATGTAATTGGAAACTCCATTGATGATCAATAATCTTTCAATAGTCTATATAATACCGACAATGTTGTCTAATTGCCAACTTGGCTCGATCTATTGCTTCAAAAATAAATTCTATTGTTGGTTTTTCATCTCCATCAACCAATCTAAACACTTTCACTAATGGCTCGTGAACTTTGAAAATCTCAGTTGTTTTTTGCCAAAATTCTTTTTTAAGAAATAACTTTCTAACAACATATGGAGTCCCACTTTTTTCCTGCGCCCATCTTGATTGCTTCCATTCATTACTGTTAAACATTGTTCTTAATTGTTTCTTATATTTAACAATGCTCTAAGGGGTAATAAAATTTGTAGCAAAGCTAGTAACAGTAGGTCGAAGCAATTCTCTACCTTTAGTAAATTTCCTTACCAAACTCAACACCCACGTAGCATTATAAATGAATGAGGTGATGATTCTAGCATCCTCTATGACCTTAGCTATACTTTTTTTCTTACTACTATCCTCAAATATAAGGTCAATGCAATGGGCTGAATAAGTTGTCTAATACAAATGTTTTCTTTTTCTCATTAACATCTTTCAAACTGCTTTCAAAGCTGCTTCATTATCTGTCACCACTTCTATGATAAATTCCTCACCAATCTCATCAACTGCAGTATCCAGCAATCCAAAGTAATACTTAGCAGTCCTACTAACAACACCAGAGGCATCAATGAATTTATGAAATATTGTACCTCTATTACAGTATACCAAGAAATTAATTATGTGTTGCCTCGTAATGGTGACACCTCTCTTTGCCCAAATACTTTTAAAAGATGTTGTCCATTCTTTCAATTCATCATGTTCTTTGGGCATATAAACTTCAGCTATCTCATAAGGAGTGGGACCCTTAACTCCTTTGCCTACTTTAGCAGCAATATCAAACATGTGTTATGTGTAAGGAGAATCAGCCACATGAAAAAGAATGCGGTTATACAAAAAAACTTAGTAACTGCACTTCCTAATTTCTCTCTCAACCTTTTCATTGTACTAGTGTTGATTTTTGGCTACTTAGAGGACTTTGTTTTTTGCAATGCTAGATCCATTGCCCTTAATTTGACATCAAGGACATTAGAATTAATCCATTGACGACCACTCCTAGCTACCAAACTAGGCTCATGCACGAAATGGGCTCGATGAATACCGCCACGTGGCTGAGTATGACTACCTCCAACAGTAGAACTAGTACCACCTGACTCATTGTAACACCCCGGTCCGGACCCTAGTAGTAACCACGTAGACGGTAACAACCCGGCTCAAACCCTAGTATTAGCGACGAATACATAATGAGAACTTAAGTTGCTGCATGGATAAGAGAAATTCTAGTTCAACCGAAACCTTAATTTGACCCGAAAACCCTAAAAAGACCGAATACTCAGAGGCAAAGTCCTAATAATCAGAAAAGTTTCGTAAAAATTTAAATTAAGTAAATAACATAAAATATAAAATTAAAAATCAAAATTTTTTATAATTATGGTAAAATGACTATTTTGCCCTTAGTATAATAAAAAATTCTAGAAATCTAAAATTTGACACATGAATGCTCAAAATTAGATATTTACATATAATTAATTAATAAAAGACAAAACAACAACAAAAATAACTAAATTGCCCTTGCATGGCCCGCCACCTAGGAAAATGTGCCCAAAAAGTTACTTTTTGTCTTTTTAAGCTTAAAAATGAGAAAATAAATGTATAAATTAAGCATTATATTGACCTAATATTTTTTATACAAGTAATATACATAATAATATAATAATATAGGTCAACAAAAGTAAACAAATAATTATTTAAAGTCTTCACATAATAAATAAGTCAAAAAACCAATTCTAATCAAACTAGCTTAATTTAACTTAAAAGTCTATACCTATTTAATTAATTGCTATCAAAATTATGATAAATCATGAAAAGACTAAATTAATTATAAATACATTAATATAATAGATTTTAGTAGGTTTAGATACTAAAGAGATACATAAATTTTATATTTTATGCATTTTCTTTCATAAAATGGTACCAAAACTCAATTTATACCTTAATTGAATACAAAAATCAGTTTTGATCTGCCCCAAACCTGTCCTAGCTGAAACCCTAGCTGGAAAAAAATCTGATTTTGTAAGTCTCTAATAACTCCCACCTCCCATGCAACCAATGGAAATTTAGAAAATTCAAAAATTTACATATATACAATAATTAAGCCTCCATTATAATTTTTCTATAAAAACCAACACACCAAACACCCATTCTCCTTCATGCATTCGGCTGAGAGAGTTAGAGGGAGAGAGACCAAAAATATTCTAAGTGTTCTCAAATAAAAAGGAGAGAAGAACGAAGGAAGATGGAAGAAGAAGCTAGGAGGAATCAAGGAGAAAGCATTAAAGCCAAGACCCATTATTCTTCAACTTTCTTAGCATCAAAAGAGGTAAGTAAATCTCCTAAAATATTTTGATGTACTCTCATGAAGTAGCCCTCAATCCATCTCTATAATCAACCATAAAGATAATAAACAAAGAATAACACAAAAAAGCGTCGTAGACATGAATAGTGGACTGTTTGTGTATGATCAAGCTTTGCATGTAATTGCATGTGTATATTTTTGAGTTTTATGACTTGAGTATGTTCTGGAGTTTTGGTTTGTATGAGTATAAGACATGCATAGAAAGAAAACACATCAAAAATACACACAACATGAGCTAAGCAACCAAAATCCTAGGTAACCTAATTTTCTGGTCTTACCAACATTTTCCCTCGAACTTTAAAACATCATAACTAATTGTAGAAAAATGATCTTAATGTGATTTTTATGTCCAAACCTATATTTTTTAGTTCTATTTAATACAAAATTGGTTTGAAGTGATTTCGTTCGGAAGCACTCCAGATATGCCATTTGTTCCAAAGAGTGTTAGATCTTGACCACTTTTAGTTGCAGACCTAAAAACCCTAAGTTAAAGTGAGAACCGAACTTAGGTCAAAACATAAAACTTGTATATACCACATTTATCTTACTGTCCACCAAAAATGAGCAAATCATATGAAGTCTTGATAGGTCAAAAACACTTTCCAAATTCACTATTGTGCTTTAGTGACTGACAGAGCTATTAGTCACATTTTTTTATGAGATCAAAAACCTAAGTTTTTATTGACCAAATCCAAAATTGGTAAATATACAAAATGTAGCTAACATATTAAACTAAATACTTAACAAATATCAATCCAAAATACCCTCGGATAATACCCCAAAGGTTTTGAGCATTCTCTATTAAAAACCTACTCTGTAGACCCTTTTAAGGCTGACTAAACCCTTTTTATAAATTGGCAAACATATCAAACATTTTCCAGACAAATTGCCCTAGCACAAAACATGAAACTTGTAACGAACACCTTAAACTAAAACCTCCCCGCCATAGCCCTCGAATTGATGCCCCAAAATCGTGGCCAACGGAGGCCCAAATTCTGTGATTTTCCCTGTAAAATGCTGAACGGTTTTTACTTAAGTAACATAAATAACCCATTTACCCTAGGATCTGATCTTAGTGTTAAACATGAAAGTTGTAGAAAATATTTTTTTATCTAATTGGTGTTCCAATTTTAAAAATTAAATCCATGTCTAGGTATATCAAAACACTATTGCAACCTTAAAACTAGCAATTAAACATTTACTTAAAATTGGCTAAGTGTACGAATAGCGTGTTACTTTGTGAAACTTGAGTATATAAACTTTATATGAACTTTGTAAATATTTGGTGTATAGAAATAATAATTTTGATGAAATGAACCTTTACCGATAGTTCAATCATGTCATATAAGTCATGCTTTATGTTTCACATGCTTGTACTCTATGCTTTAGTAGATTGTACCATATCGTACTTACATGCCATGTTATAATTGTACACAAGAAGCATATTGCAGATCATGAGTATTCTTACATTTCATTTTGGGTTATCGGAGTCCCTTTCTTACCTATCATTGTGGGTTGGGTGATATGAAATCATTCTTTCGGTGGTTATGGATATAGGGCGTCCCTGGTTGCCATATTTGAAATTGAATTGGGAGATTATTTATTATAAAAAAGGGAATTAGGCACCATGGGTTCGTCACTAGCTTTAATTAGACTTTGGGTTGACATCTAATGAGTATCCTGGTTCTTAAGGTGGGATTAGTTTGCCTAGAATAAGGATTGATAAAATTAGATAAAGGCCAGTCCCCACGCCGTTGCCATTGCATAAAATGGCCAAGGCATGTAGCCATGACGAGGGTTTACCTTTCACAACGAGACCAGGATATGTTCGGTGATCAGGTCCCATCAAGTCTACTCTGTAATTCCCGGCATGGAATTCATGATATTGTTCTGGAACTACGTTAGGTTGGGCAACCACATTGCTTTCATTTGTATCACGCACTTGCACAATAATTTTTGTATATGCTTACCTTGCTGAAAATGTTAAATTATCCCCCTCATCGCCCTTAAATTTTGTATTGGGTATTACACGAGATGTATTATAGGATATTTTGTTGTGAGTTTGTTAGACGGTTTAGGAAATTTGCTTATGGGTTTTGGCTCATGGCATTCGTGCCATAGGTGAAGAAGAAGGACCATTTGAGGGAGGCGTGTTCGTTGAGGAAGAAGACTTTAAAGAAGGGAGAGAGTGGAAGGAGCCGATTAACCCCAACAACGTAGCTTGAAAATATAGAATATTCTCTTTTTGATCTTTTGTTCAATTTTCCATGGACATATTGTAACTTTTGTTAAATTTTCTGGATGACTGTAATCATTAAGTGTTTTGAACAAATTCTAAACCATTAATAATGTAGTAATTATCGTATGTAATTATAAATGCTCGGCTAGAATATGTCCCTTATTTATAGTTACGTATGCCCCGACGTGCCCAGAGGACAGGGCGTCACAGTTGGTATCAGAGTCTAGGTTTAGTGAACCTTCAGGCCTTGGGAAATGGGAGATTGCGAGTTCTGTAGCTTAGAAACTCTATAGAATATTTGTACTAATAATTTATCACATATAATTTTAACAACTTAAAATCTTCACCTTAGGGTTTTCTCTATCTTTCTTTCTTAGGATGGCGTTCGACGCAGAACCGGCTGGGGAACCGTAGGCAGCATCAGAACTAGAGAACTCACACCCTGAGGAAGAACCTGCTGAAAAGCAAGACCCGACATACGGGTCCATTAAGGGTATTGGAGAGGTGCGATGAAACCGCCTACCATATGATGGTACTGCTGGGATTCAAAAAGTTGTTAGGGGATAGAACGGAAGCAAAGTGAATGCAGATACAGAAACTAAGGGATATGAGAGGAATCATCAACCAGCGCAACTCGACAATCGACTTTAACAATCCGAAAATGTACTTGGAGATACCAGTTTCTATAATCAATAAGACTCGTATGGGACTTGAGGGCTTTTGGCAAGTGGAAGTGCAGTGGCACTGCTATAGTATCTACGAGGCGACATGAGAACGTGACTCAGTCATTCGCTACTTCTATCCACATCTGTTTGTCTAGGTCTTGTCATGATAGGTGTTGTGTTTCTCCATCGTTGAATATCATGCTTGTGTTAGGTGAACTTTTGAAAAACTTTGTAATGGTTATATGTTTGAATAAAATGCAAGCGTTCGTTGTTAAATTCTTCGTAAGCTATCTCATAATCTCAAACTGAAATCTGCAATATCCTAAAAAAAAAGAATGAAGACAATTAAGAATGGAAATAACCCTCGAATCTCGACACTCTCTTAAGATAGTCAATAGATGATCAAACCACTGACAAGTTAACTAACCCCTAGATAATAAAGCACTAGGAGAAGCCTAAGTTTTGAGAAAACACAATTAAAATCCCACAACTTCACCCTTATGAGTTTCTTTTCCCAAACTTCCGTAATAACTTTTATATCCGGTTAAAATTCTTTGCCTATCCTTCCTCCTACTAACACCAGTCCTCAACAATGCAACCCTATCGGGAATTTTGTCCTAGAAAATACCCTTATTCTTAAAATTTTCATTGTTGAGCCATGCCTAGATGACGACTAGTGTTCACATTTGATTATCCTTCAGTTCAAGCCATCATCCCTGAACTAACTCCTTATTCATGAACTCGATGTCATCCCTTTAGTTCCGAACATTCAATATTTCCAAGATCCTTTACCACCATTCGTTTTCCCCTGATCTTAATACTATGTCCGACTGAAGCAATTTTGTGAACTCTTGAAATCCCAACATGGGGAGTTAACTTGGATACTTGAATTGAAGTGCGTTAGGTCGACGCAACTTCAAGACAAATATCTATTTGGCTACTCGTTGCTTAAACGTATCATTGTCAAGGTCTAATATTGTACAGATTGATCTCGAGAACTTTCTCTCTGTAATATTCATAAATTACTAATCCCTTCTCTCCAATACATTTAAGCTTCAATTGATCTCTCAACCCTAGTCAACGGTGATTGCTTTAAACTATTACCTCGTGCCTTTGAACCATGTGGGAGTTCACCCAAAGATATTCTAACCCCAGCGGCATCTCGTGCTCATACCGTTTGAAAATTCTCAGTTAAGCACCTACCTATTCATTGCCTTATAGTCACCTTCTCTGAAACTAGTAAAATTGAGTTGACCATCCTTATCAAACTCCATGCATGTTTTATCCGTCGATCTTCAAAACCTTACCCGTAAGTCTGTGAGTGATGATGATAGTTTGGATATCAAGTTATTAGGCTTCAATGCTTTCACGAAAGACTAGGACAATGCACGGGAACCTCTTAACACCTCTTCGAAACATAGGGTAATCTTTTCTCAACATTACGACTTAAAGTAACGTCAACGTTTGCATTTAATGAAGTTTTGAAAGACGAGACCCTGACTGTAGGAATGGTTAAGTAAGGGTTTACTCAACTAACTACACCTACTAAAAGGAGCCAACAAGTGGAACTATGCTATCAGTGACCTATAGTTAGGAACCACAGCTTCACATCAAAGGACTCATGACATCACTATGCGACAGAATTTAAGCTTTCCCCAAACTAGTTTACAGTGGACCCACAAATCCAACAACCCAAAAAGCAAAAAATTTATACCAACAGTAGAGAAGTGGAAAACAAGAGACAAACAGGACCATTTGGAGCCCGATGGGGAATTAACCCTCAAACCATAATGGATCACATGACTCGATATTTGCCTCAGACATACCTTTTATCCCGTTGAATTGCCTTACAGTGACCAACCACCAGAGAGAATTGACCCAGTCAGTAGAAGAGACATCCAAACCCTACGTACTAATACATGACGGAACAACGACAGGAACTAAGAGAATTAATACAACACTTGAAAAGACCTAAATAAGGAAGAATGTATATGATTGCGGATTTCGTCACCAGGATCGCTAAGGTCACCTCAAGAGCACGATAACATTCGAGTTACAATGAATTGCCTCGCTAAGGCCGCTTGCTCTCTATCCACAGACTCCAAGACACATTGGTAGCTATAAGTAAAAAGTATATCCGAGAGATTTTACACCAACATAAGTTCTCTACCATACCTAACCAAAACCCCCATCTCGCCTGGGCTGTCGAAACACACGGTTCTGAACCATCAAAAGTATGTTAGGAGTATGCATAAAGAAAATTAATGGAAACTCTTATCTTTGGTCCAAACCTGCTTACAACCACAGCTCCCGAACCAGCTTTGGCAACCATATGAGGTTCTATGTGCGAACAAATTGTGAGATTATCTATATAAGAAATAGAAATAGAAGGGAACTGATTGGTTAGAATAAATCTCTGCTAGTCAACAAAGTGAGACCCAGAATGCAATAACAAAAAAAAATTCATATAGAACCTAGAATAGTAGCCCTACGTTGACAGTCTACGGTAAAGATCAATAGAATCTCCTTGAATAAGACTTTTTATACTAATAGACAGATTGAGTGTTATGCTTTCACCTTATAAGTAAAACCAATTTTATCAAACAGTTCGATGACCCTTTTCCCTTTTTTCTCTTCCCTAAAGATGGCAAAACAAAGACAGAACCACGAGAGCTCAGTGAGAGTAAATGGAACCAAGGAGGAAGTAGAAGTCCCAAGCCTAGCACAAATCTTGCAAGATCTAGTAGCCAATTTGGATCAAACACAAAGAAAGACACCACAGGAAGGATCATGGTACTTGTCGGACTTAAGAGTACAGAATATCCCAACACCTGAGAAGAAGAATTTTTCCCAAATAACAGAGGCTTGGATCAAGGCCACAAAGCAACAATAACAAACAGTACGAGTTTGTTATAGGTGCAATCAGCCAGAACATAAGATAATTCGCTGCCCGATAAGAATTGTAGAAGACAATCAAGGAGGACCACTACAGAATAACAAGAAGATCACACGCTCGAAATCTTACTCTCAAGGTGACCGAAAGAAACAACTAGGAAAAAGGGCACCAAAATTAAAAATATGTTATCAATGCCATAGGCTCGGACATAAAAGATTTGAGTGCCCACTACGAAGAGAATTAAACTACAACCACAATCAACCAAACCAGAGCTACAAGGATCAAACAAATTTGTTGCAGTAAGGAACAAGTGGTTTGAAAAAGGTGGTGCAACCTGACCAACCAGAGAGCGAAGAGTGGAGCATTCGCCCTCCACAGGAGACAAACTCAACGATCTGCTTTAATTGTAATAAGTTCGGACATAGAAAATTTGAATGCCCGCTACCAAGCAGAAGAAACTATAATATTTTTCACGGCCCGAACCTTAGGGACCCGTGAACCAATCCCAAACCTTTCTCCTAGGGATCATCATTTACGACTTTTGTTTACCACATAATTTAAGTCCTAATTATATAAGAACTTCTCTTGAAACAACTATG
>JAOTRH010221802.1:0-10492 GCA_034768845.1 Heliamphora exappendiculata
TTAATTAAAAAATAAAAAATTACTAAATACAAAAATAAGTAAAATAAAAACATGAAATTTAATTTATTATTTTATTTATTTTTGTATTTAGTAATTTTTTATTTTTTAAATAAAATTTTGTAATTAAAAAAAACAAAAAACAAAGAAAACATGGAGTGTAAGTATGAAAATAAAAAAATTAAAGAGTGTAAGTGTGAAAATACTATTTTTTCGTTCAAAAATTAATAAAAAGTTAATTTTTAAACCAAAGTGTTACAAAAATTAAAAAGTAAAGGGGTGCAGTGATATTTCAGATAATAGAAGAAGTGACAGTTATATAACCCTTAAATAAAAAAAATATAAGTGTAATGTACCCTAAAAGCATTCACCGTTTAAAATAAATGGTCCAGATTTATTTTAATAAAGCGGTTTAGTACACAAAACTCCTAAATAGCAAAATAGAGAATTGGAGAAAAATAAAATGTATGCAGCACTCATCCTCCCTGCAGAAAAATTGTTTTCGTATTTCAAAATTACGACATTCATATCGCAATAGAAAATTATAGAAAAAAATTAAATAAGGGTTTCAAAATTATTTTAAAAAAAAATAGAAGAGAAAGAAAGAAGGAGCAGATTTTTTAAAAAAATTTAAAATTATAGCAGTTATAAAACTATTATAATAGTTATGAAAAAATGTGAGTTAGTTTCGTTCACGTCAAATGAAACACTTATCTTATGTTTGGCTTAGTTTTGTTAAAGTTTTTTATTTAAATGCTTCTTAAAAAGCTCAATTATTTAGCATTTTACTGTAATTAATTAGTTTTTTTTATATCTTTTTATATATATTTTTTTTTTTTTAAAACCAAATTTTTTTATAAAAAAATAATTAAACCAAATATAGGCTTAATATAAAGAAAGACTGAAAGAGAAAGAAAGAGAAAGTTGTGGGGCTGAGTTTGTGTCTGTAGTGTAATTTGTAATTTAGTATTTTGGTTGGACACATTTTGTAACTGTTGGGTGGGTTGCAGATAACTGGTGAAACAGTGGGGGAAGTGAAGGCAGTGGCAGATATGCACCAGAGAAAGGCAGAGATGGCTAGACATTCAGATGCCTTCATTGCATTGCCTGGTTGGTATCTTTCCCGATTGAGATTCTCTCTATTTTACAAATACAAAAAAAAAATAGATTTCTTTATTTGTATTTGATAATATTTAATACTAATTCATTTTAATGATATAAACGATTCATATTATAAAAGTTATTAAAAGTAATATCATTATCGACGCTTTAAAATTTTGATTTTTTGTATATATAATTTTTTTAATTAACTCTATAATATAAACAGATCAAATAGCTAAAATAAATTAGCCTATGCTTGGCTATAAAATATAAACAAAACTCTCTCCATTTATTTGAAAAAATAGAGAGAACTTGGATCTTTATTCCCCACCCAACAAATACATATTAATCTTCCTATGATCCCAATTCACTCATCCTTCCCATCATATCTCTCTCTCTCTCTCTCTCTCTCTCTCTCTCTCTCTCTCTTATGCTTACTTTTTAGTTCTTTCTGATCATTACACTCCCCACTTGATACTATTTCCAAAGTTTAATTTATTTTGTATAATTTCTTGTTGAAAGCTACTTTTGTCTATTTCTAATTAAAATAAAAATATGCTACCAAAAGTCTTTCTTTTTGTTTTTTCCTTAATGTTTCAATGCAATCAACAACTTGGAACTACTATAAAATATATATATTCTTAAGTTGTTCTCTATTTGTCAATCAAGTAAATTAGCTCTCTTTCGAGATATGTAAGGGTGAAAAGAATAGGACCTTGAGAAAGATTCATTTCAAACTTAAAAGTAGGAAAATACTTATTTTTTAAAAATAATTTTGGCAGTCGGCTTCTAGCTAAACACACTCCGTATTCTGTTTTTATTAAGAAAAATTATAAAAAAATGTCGTTCGAGCAGCTAGACAAAAAAGGTAATTAAGCGATAGAGAGAGTGGAGGGTATTTTGTACTTTTTGTGGATAAAAATAAAATAGAGAATATATTTAGCTAAAAAAGGAGTGCCAAAATAATTTATCTTAATTTTTTGTTCAATTTTGGAGACAATTCGGAGGTTTTGATAATTTTACAAAGAGAACCTCTTTATCAAAATAGGTCAAGAGATCTAAAAATATTATAAATTTAATATAAAACCGATTAGTTTTTTTTTTTTTTTGAAACGAAACCAATTAGTTTCAATATAAAACCGAGAGAGAGAGAGAGAGAGAGAGAGTTTATTGCTTGCATTACCTTTCGCTTGTGCTCTCATTTTGGACTACTTTGATTGGATAAATAGTCTATTAGGATTAATAGATTTAATCACCTGTTTCATAATGAAAACTGAAACACAATCACGTACACACTAAAAAAATATATATTATGTAATAATTTACATAGTTCGATACAATTTACATACACCATCAAATAAAGAAATAATTCATTATAATTGTGAAAATTACAAACTTGATATCAAAAATATCTAAAAACTAAATACCTAAAACTCGAGTCCTAATACAAATTTTGTTTTGTCGCTCAATGGTTACTTTCGTGCTTTCAGTATTTTTTCGTCTCTTCTTTCATCTTTATTCATTTGATTTACTTTCTACACATCTACTAGAACTCATAGAATCCCTATTTATTGATACACACTAGGAATCGTAACCCTCACGTAATTATTAAACTTTACATGTATTAAACTTTTTATGAATCTATGATTCCAGCTCAATTTAGATACATATAAATAAAATTTTAATTATATGAATTTCATAGAATACAAGATGCAGACTCAACAATTTTCATATTGACTTGAATCATGCAAACTACCTCTAAAGATAACTGGTATTGATGTCAATTTTGCGACCGTCGTTAATTCGTCACACTTGGACCAGTATGGCCCGTATTTTTACACCGAGATGTCCAATATCTATTCGTTAAAGTATCTATCCTGAATCTTCCTATTCGTCAACATGTCTTTTGTGACCATACCTATTCGTCGAGATGTATTGATTGTCAATCATTTGTCAAATCAAAAAATCATCTTTTGATTTGATTCCACTGGTAACTAAAATTTTAGTTGTATCTATCGATGATTGGAACAAAATTACTCCTAGTCACTCTTGATCACCGGTGATCAAATCTTATCATTTTTTGTCAATTCCAATTTTAACCTATTATATCAAATCTTTTTTACTAATTCAGAATCTAAAAATTTTTATAGTATTGATGAATCCACAGCATTTGAAAATCATATGACGTTCTTGTCACACTAAGATTAAATTCCATAATCCAAGGCAATAGTAAGGGCCGTTTGGCATCTCTAGCTTTTTTTATTTTTTTGACTAAAAATATATAAAAGTCAATATGGTTCGTTTGAAAAAAAAGCTAAGAAGCTAAAAAGTTAAAAAATTAAATTAAAATACTAATTAAAATATAATAATGACTATCATTCATAACTTATTTACTACTATTACCAATTACATATAATTATTAATACCAAATATATAAAAGAATAAAATTGTTCAATTTGAACGAAAAAATAAAAGAAAAAATTAACTTTTTACCCAAAAATTCAACTTAAAAACTAAATTAATAAATAATTTATTTTAAATTAAATTATATTTTTTAACTAAAAATACAAAAAAAAAAATTTGACCTCAAACAAAATCCAAATCTACCTCCTGGATGCCTTCGTCCCATATCAAACAATTTTGAAACTCTTGTGGGGCGCCGCCCTTTGTCCTGTACACAAAGTCACAAACCAACCCAATCTCAATGGACACATGGAAAATACAAGTTAGGCCCAAAATGGGGAGGGTAGCATTATAACTGACAATTCCTAATTTTAAAATGTTTTGAGTGGGCTCCACCAGCTCCCAATCAGACCAATTACCAATCAAAAGCTGTAAATCATGTCACTTTCCGCAAAATTATGAAAACAAGATATTTACACAGACTATCAAATCAAAAGCTATAAATCATGTCCCTTCTTGCAAAATTATGAAAAAAATATATATTTACACATGTTATCAATAGCCGATTAAAAGTTTAGGTCCATAACGTGCATAGCAAAGCTGCAAATTATGAGAATTTTCAAAATATTATGTGACGTTATTTATATGATATAATCGGCGATAAAAGTATCAATGCATATTAAATGGGTTAGGAAAAAAATCAGAATTTTGATTTAAAAAGAGCTAAATTATTAAGAATTTTGTTTTTTTTATATTAAGTGATACAATTCTTATTTTTTTCAATAAAAGAATGCATATTTCGAAGTTCAATTAAGAAAACTATATTAGAACTAAAGAAGAGTTTTTTTTTTATAAAAAGAAATCAAATTTGACAAAATAGGAATAAAAAATATTAAAATTTATATCATAACTCAAACATTTATCAAAGTAAAACTCGATGTCGTTTTAACTTTTAAAATTTTTATTTGATGAATAAACTTATTTGTTTGAATTGTTATTACTCAAAAATTCAAATATAAATAATTTTTTAAATAAAGCATTCAAAAAATGATTTGAATTTTATAGATATAACTCACTATAAAAAAATGATTTTAAAGAGATCTTAAAAAATATAAAAAGATTGTTAATATATAATTCTTTTAAATAATTATACATACTATAGTATATATATTGAAGTAGTTTGGTGGTGGGAGGCCATGGTCCCTCCAATATTCAAAAAGGTCCGCCACTGAAATGAATTATCCTTTGCAGTTTCACATATTCAATAAAGATGAATTAACATTGTCTCAATAAAATATTTTTTATTATATGATTGGATGACATAGACAATATCGCATGATGCTTTGAAACTACTAAATAATAACACGACGCTTTGAGACAGACTTTCGATCAATCTCCCAAGCACGGCTCTTAATTCGATCATTTTCTAATAGAAATATTGATTAGATAAATAGTCCAATTGAATATTCCTTAATCAAACATAAAATATCCCAAATCAGAAAATAGGCAACCAATACTTGATCATATAGTTGGGCTGAAGAAGTTTTGTGTGTTTTTTGGTTTGAAGGAGGCTATGGGACTCTTGAAGAGCTTCTTGAAGTCATAACCTGGGCCCAACTTGGCATCCATGACAAACCGGTAATACTTCTTCCATAACTTATTTACCTTCAGGGTTGGGTACCAATCTCTTGCCAATAGAAAGAAGAAAAAAAGAGATAAGAAAATGGTATGAATGTATTGTAATCAATGTGTGCAGGTTGGACTTTTGAATGTAGATGGGTACTACAATTCTCTGTTGTCTTTCATTGACAAGGCAGTGGAGGAAGGGTTCGTCAGTCCGAGCGCCCGCCATATCATCGTATCAGCTCTGACCGCAAGGGAGCTGGTGAAGAAATTGGAGGTAAAGGTTTTGTACGTTGGTCTTTTTAAGAATGTACGTAACGAGCTACTATTGTCCGTTGGCCTATAACTTATGAATATGTACGTGTTGTAGTCCAATAATTTCTCGTGTTTAGCCGATATTGGTAGCGAGTTATACATGAGTAGTGTCGGTCTTATAGGTAAGTAAGCTCACAAGCCAACTACTTTGGGACCCCAGTTTTTACTATAAAAAAATAGAGTTTCCGCGTTTATAAGGTCCCTTCTTAGGCTATTTTATAAAATTATCCAATAAAAACTTACTAAAACTAAATTACCAAATTCAAACAACCCTAAAACCAAAGCACCCAAAATATATAAATTTATTTTATATATCAAAACTGAGGCTTCAAAGCCTCAAATCCCGTGTCTGTGTTTTCATTTTGCCCCAAGTTTGATTATACCACATTAACTAGTAATTTTGCAACAAAAAAATGCGAGAAGGGTATTATTATTCAAGTGATTAATGTACCATTGATTCAACATTTTGTTTTGTTTATTATTATTTTGGTTGTAAATTGAATATTAATGAAATGCAAAGCAACAAAACAATTTTTTTCCTTTTAAATTGTTGTAACTATTTATTATTTCTCAAAGTTGGTGTGTATAAAAATTTTAGAATCCATTCATAAATGTGTGTTTAAGGCTCGAAATTACTCAGAACCGACCATGTCTACGAGCAGAGTATCTCTACCTCAATCCACACATAGTGGATGATGATTTTCATTGGTTCTGTTTTTCAGGAGTATATTCCCCGACATGAAAGAGTTGCTTCGAAGCTGAATTGGGAGATGGAACGACGTGGCTACCCTCCGAAATTAGATATCTCAAGGTGAAACTGGGTGGCAGTTGGTGCCACGGAGGGACTAATTTTAGGAGACCTAAGATTTCCCCTAGTACCTAAGGGAATTCTTTTTTTGCTTTCTTCATGTGTAAACTATATAATATAAGATTTCCTCATTATGTGAAGCTTGAATATCTATAAATGTATGTATGTATGTATGTATTTATTTATTTTGTTTTATTTTATTTTTTATTTCATTGGGAGTACTTGATCTTTGCAATTCTGAACCTTAAATGACTTGAATTCTAAACTTGTTGAACAAAACCTAGGACTATTTGCTGAAGCTGAAGGCTTAAAAGTGAATTTTTGCCATCTGTTTTTATTTACTAAAAAAAATAAAGAAAAAAAGAAAGTCACTTTTTAAATGACTTTTTATTTTTTGTTGTTTTTTAAATGACATACGAGTTCATACATGATTCTAATCCCCTTATATGTATATATATAATCTCAAGCAATTACTTCTTCTTTTTTTTTGATCAGGTCAATCAGTTACTTTTAGATGCTATATTTTTGTACAACATTTTATTTACCATATAATATTGCATATCCATCTTTGTTGGTGAGAAAAATTAAGTTTTACATGGAAGTTCACTAATATTTAACGTTTACGAGTGTTTCGCATCGCATGATAAATAAAAGGTAATTTTGGTATTAGATTCATTATAGTTAGCGATGCAATAATTAGTCATGTTTAATATGTTTTAGTAAATTAGGTCATCTTATTAGTGTTTTGTTCACAAATTGCCCTTAATTAAAGCATTCCCTGCTACTACTTAGGACATATTTTCATCTCGCAATTATTTCTCAAAAGGACATGCAGTAAAAATCTATCTGAAATTGCCAATCAAAGCTTAAAATCTTGCAGAATTTATAATGCATTTAACTTTCGTTATTTCGAAAATCTTTCAAATATAAAGTAGTGATAAAAATATTATTTATAATATTTAGTAAAA
This sequence comes from Heliamphora exappendiculata, assembly GCA_034768845.1. Lineage (NCBI taxonomy): Eukaryota > Viridiplantae > Streptophyta > Magnoliopsida > Ericales > Sarraceniaceae > Heliamphora > Heliamphora exappendiculata. The sequence goes on from JAOTRH010221802.1 coordinate 7,216, forward strand.
AATAATAATTTCACACAATATTACAGATTGATAAATTTATCGTTGAGTGGACCAACACTAGAAGGATGATACTATTAATGATATTTAATCTGATAATATTTTGAATATGATAAATTAAGAATTTTATTAAGAATTTTATCAGTAATTTCATGATAGGTGATTAGTAACATATTTCAACAGTTTAAAAATAATAATAATAACCCTTAATAGATTGTTGCTATACAATAAAAAACCACCAAAATAGAAATAATATTCTGTTACCACATTCGTACAATGATAATTATGCTAATTAAAAAGACTATCCAAATTAGAAGCTAATCTGTAGAGAAAAAGAAAATAAAATTACCTTACATATAAATCTTAAATTATAGGTAAATCAGTCATAATATATTATTTTTTAGCATAATGGAACTCAAACTAGTAAAATAAGTATACTGTGACTAATTCTCTTATAAAGTCTCACACAGGACAAATCTCCAATTAATTCATAAATAAATAATTCTAAGAAATATAATCGACGTAAAAAATTTGATACCATAAATTAATAAATTACAAAATTCATCTATTTCATCTGTAGCTTTGGAGGTGTTTGGTAAAACTATTGTTAGTAACTTTTAATTTTTTACTACTAATTTTAAATATATGCTACAATATTTTTTAAACATCTACAACTTTTGTTACAAGTTATTACTATTTTTTTTTTATTTACAAATTATAATTTTTGCTACAAGTAACAATTTATAAATTACTAATTTTAATAATATTAAACACTACTTTTAAAATTTTATTGATTAATGGGTTTTGAAACTTGATTTGTCAGGTTGTCATCCTCCTTGCCAGCACACAAAACAGGATTAGAAATTTTTTTAATTATAGTCTTCAAATTCCCTGTGCATAAATGGGTCTCTAAAATCATGTGAAATGGCAGGAGCATATCTATTAGGTGCAACTCCACTTAAAGAGTAATGCATTACAGAGAGGCTTCTCTCCGGTTGACCGTTCAATTGGACTAATTTTGGTTTAAAATAGATTATTTTAATAAATTATATTGTTTATTTTTTATTATTTTAGGTGTGTAAATTATTTATTTTAAAATTTTAAATTAAATGAATAAAATTTGTTCAAATACTAAATGATATTCAATTAATTTAATATTTATATAAATAATTTACATTAAAAATAATAAAAATAAATAATTAAAATAATTAAAATGGGACCATTTTAGACCCAAAATTGGCAAATTCCCAATGTGTTAATGGGAAGAAAGGCAAAACCTCAAACATGGGCAGATGGGTGTGATATACTATATATTTATTAGAAATGTTACAAATGTTTAAAAAATATTTAAAATTAAAATATAAATTTTATTACATACCATCAGTACCACTATTAGTATATTTATAACGATAAAAGAAATAACTAAATTAATTCTTTTACTTTAGGATCAGCCCACGTATTTTATTTTTTAATTATTTTTCCCGACTACATAGCTTTTTTATTTTTTATTTTTTATTTTTTTATTTTTATGTGCTATAATTAAATGTAGCACCAGATTTTTGTCATCTGGGTTGCCACTAATAGATCTTTGTTTCCACTTATAGCATGTTTGGAATAGCATTTAAGTTTGATTTTTAAGTGATTTAATTTTTTTTGAAAAACAAATGAATAAAGAAAGTAAGTGTATTTGAAATAATTTGAAAAAGTAAATATTAGAAAAAAAAATTTTAATTTTTTTAATTATTTTGAAAATTATGCAAAAATGTGATCCCAAACAAACTAGCTTAAAAGGTGGACTTTTTAGAAAAACTGATTTTCTTATTGATCCCAAACAGGGGCTTTAGTCAAACTAACATGGTGTGGCTCAAGTCAAAGTCTGCCACCTGGCTGAGTTAGTCTTAAGTGGGAAAACCATTCAAGTACTTGTAGTCGTAAATATAAAATTTTTAATTAGAATTTTTTATATTTTTAAATTGTTTAGATGAAATGAATTAAAGTAATTAAAAATTTTAATTACAAAATAAAAAATTATTAAAAATAAAATAAACAATTTAAATTTTGACTTTTATCCCAAACAGGGCCAAGGCTTGAACTCAAGAAGCTAATTAAAAAAAAATCTTTTTTCTGATGGGTTAAAAAAATGAGCAAAACTAACTGTTAAGATAAATAAATAATATGTAAAGGATTTTTCCTTCCAGGCTTCTATTTGGTTTTCATTCCACAAATTCAAAATCCAAACGTAGTCAGATTTTTGTTTTGATTCCCTTTAACACTTCGAATAAATCTGCTTTGAATATAATGAGTAATTAATCTGACCATAGAACTGCCAAATAAACTTTTCATTTTTTGGCCTCAAAGACAACAAAAAATGAATAATTAATTACGAATTCTATTTTACCAACTTGTCTTGGGATAAATCTCAGTCCCTAATTGAATAACCTAATTTATCTTATTTTTAAATATTAATAAAATAGTAGATATATATGTTCTTAATATAATATATGCAATATGCAATATGTTACACACACACACACACACACAAATATGTATGCACTAAAAAAATTTAAAAGTTTAGATAAAACGAAAAAAGTCACTTTAGAGCTTTTATGTGGTAGTGTGTCTTTTTTTCTTTTTAGTGAATTTTTTTTTATTTTTTTAAACATATATACTTTTAAACTTATTTTATCGTGGGGAATCGAGAAAGTGTAAAAAAAATAGTTCAAAAAATTAAAAAAATCATAAAAGACAAAAAGAGCCATGCACCAAGAATAACATAAAACATTAAAAAAGCCAAACTAAACAGAGCCATGAATTTCTTTTCTTTTACGGCCCCTACAGTTAAAAGGTTAATTAGTGTTAAAACATTAGTAAAAATATAATTTGTACTAAATAATTTGGATTAAAAAAATGCTAAGTCCACTTTACTTTAAACTTTATAGTTCATCAATCCTGATAAATCTCATAATACAATTAGACATTTCTAATTATCCCACTTAGAGTAGTTGGTTAATTGATCAGGTTTTAGAAGTTACAGATTTGAGACTCGAGACGTGAAAATAATTTTTTATAAATACAAAGTAAGAATGTATACTATTGACTCATTTTGATTTACTATTTATTTTAGATTTTACATACAAGTAAAAATTTCGTGCACCAAACTGCCAAATCTCACTTGACTAAAATATATTACTAAAATGGTATTATAATCTCTACCACCAAACTCTTTCCCAAAGTGCACTCTCATTCAATTGTATATAAATGCATGTTGGTGAATTAAGAT